>VVHJ01025501.1:69664-82218 GCA_015107715.1 Tylochromis polylepis
TACATTATATATCCTGAGCCTTCTTCAGTCTCCATTTTTTCCTTTTTGTCACACTTAATCCATTTTCTTTCCTTGCCCCACCACCCTACTCATTTTCCACATCCCATCCCACGTCATTCCCAATCTTCTTCTCTGTTCAGCCTTCCCTTTTATTTCCCCTTTTACTTCCCCTCCTTCAGCCTGAACCTCCTCTACACACATACACACATATGCACACACTCTAGTCCAGCCTTCTTCTACTTTGCTTCCCTCTCCATGCTTTCCTCCTCCCCTCCCCCCTCGCCTCTCTTGCTGTCAGTGAAGTAGGCAGGGATAGTGGTGGGTGTGGGTGGCATGTCTGGATTAGCGTGGACATGATGATTTGACCCAGACTGATCCAAATGTAGAATAACTCGAGTAATGCGGTAGGTTTAGGGTCTGTTTTATCTGTTAAATGTTTCGAGTTGTGCCACAACTGAAAGTTCATAGTTCATTTAGACTACAAATGTGGTTTCAGGTGGATGTGGTTCTGTGTGCCTGGCTCTTGTTTTAACTGCTTGTTGTCAGAACGTGCCACATATGGTGCTGTGTGCACAGCACTGCTATATTGCGTCTTTTTACATTAGCTGTTGTCTGTTGTTATTGAATTGTTCTGCATATATGTTGTGATATAAATGTAAGAATTTTTGCTGTGGACTGTCAGTATAGTCAATAGTCAGTTAAAGTAATTCTCTTTTTTTTTTTTTGTCCCTTTAGGCAGCAAACATGAGGATGGCACCCAGAGTGACTCAGAAAATGGGCTGGGGCTGCGTTTTGCCAACCGCCGCCATGCTTTAGAGGAACGCCTAAAAGCGTCACACAGCCACGTGGGAGCAGGAGGATCTGGAGAAACAGGAGGGGGGAACATAACAGTCAGTGGGACCAGAACAACTGGGACTCGTACTGCTTTTATGATCGAGTTCTATGATGAGGAAAACCCTCGCAAGCGGCGGTCATATTCATTTTCCCAGACTGCACCCCTGCTGGGAGCAGGAGCTGGTGGAGAGGGACTCTGTCCTCAGCCTCCTTCTCACCCCAAGGTGTTTAGCATTTCCACCTCAGCCACAACAGCCTCAGACTCAGGTAATAAAACTCAGATTTAATGTATTTTTACACTCTTTCTATGACCAGATTTTGTTTGTCTTTCCCAAAGTAAATGTTTAAAACTATACCCAATAAATACAATAAGACACGCTGGGACTTTAGTTATTTAAGTAAAAGAATGACACAAAGGTACTATTCATCCTCTGTAAAAGTATTTTATGTATGTGTGACCATAATTTTTTAACAGCTGTATTTCTGTGCTCTGTGTGTATACCTTTCAGGTAAGGTCCCAGCCCCAATACCAGCTACAGTGACTGTAGGTGCCCCCACAGCTGCCCGCGTGCTTCTTAAACAGAGGTCAGAGGACCCAAGTGTTGGTCGGAGCTCAGCCAGTACCGGGCTGGCGACAGGTAGCCCCACCACCCCCAGTGAGGACACATCAATTGTTGGCAGAGGTGCAAGTACAGCTGGTGGGGAGGCAGAAGACGAGCACAGTGATAAAGGTACCTACACCATCGAACTGGAAAACAAGAACCCAGAGGAAGAGGAGGCCAGGCGAATGATAGACAAGGTAGCGTGGAAACATGTCTGCTATTATTTTTAAAAAACTATATATATATATATATTGCAACAATAGAACAAAAGCTGAAAAACATAAATATCACATTTTGCAGCAAAGTTGACAGTTACATTTTAGGGCCATAAACATCACCACTAATTTGTGATTAAAAAGCTGTTTTCTGAAACTAAATCCTACACTACTTAACAAACTGAAGCTATCTGTAAATCTGTAAAGCCTTAAATACCTAGATTGAAATCTTTTTCTTGCCTGAGATGTGCTGTGGAAATAGTAAACAATAAATTAGAATAGTAAATTTAAATGTGGGTTATTTAAAGGACATTTGTTGCATTTTGTTGTTTATGTTCTGATCCCTCCAAAGTCACGAGAAAACAAAAATATGTCTGTTGTTGCGTTTCTTTACCAAACTTTGACCATAAAAGTAGCAGCTAGAATGACGAGCATCATTTAAAGTCTCTCTGCAGTAACTGCAGAAAGTAATTGAGCCAACATAAACAGGCAAGAGCAAGGTTAATAGTCTCTTTATTACCTGCTTCATTGGCAGGTTTAGGGTTAGTGAGTCCTATGAGAGTACTTGGCGTTGTTGACATTAAAATAATGCTATCCCCTTTCTGTTGCCTTGTTTGACAACCACTCATCTTCTCTGACCCATTGGTAAAGCTAATGCCTCTGTAGTAGCCTGGAGAGACTTACTCCATCAAGGACTGTCCTGCTCTATTAAACAATGCTCCAGGGAGGCTGAGCCACCATCATCAATTTCCTACTGCTGCCACTGGTCTTGTGCCATAGAGCTTATTCATGGTCACTGAAAACATACTGGAAATAGGCAAGAAATACACTTAGAAAGAGTATTCAGTGTTAAATTTACAGAGAAAATTTTGCTTGCTAAGGTTAGAAAATTGTAGAAAAGAATGTTTGTAACTCTAACAATGGCCTGTAGTTTTTATTTGTCACCTAACAGATTCAGAAGTCGGGACTGGCTGCATGCACACAAACCTTTTTTAGGAAGTCAGGTTGTTGCTGTGGGTTATTAAATTACAAGGTTATCAAACAGGCTTGATTTTAACTTTACTAAATGGCATCTTAGTGTAGCACATGTCCCTTCAAGTGCTGCATACAGGTGTTATCTTAGGAGGAGCTGTGATATAATTAGTGGGGTGTATTTCGAGGCAGTGGTAGTCTGGACACATTACATTCAAAACTGGAAGTGTTGTTATGCTAATTCCTGTAATTAGCTGACACACTAATTGGCACACTGCTCACAGTCTGTCCGCCTTTCGCTCTCTTTTCCTTTGTAAATAGTCCGTGTGTTTTTGTGTGTGTGTCTGTGTGGTGTGTCTGATATTTTTTGATGTTACCATGGTACTCAACTAACCAGACCCAATTAATGCTTTTTTTCAACAGCACTTACTTCTGTTTAGTTCACTTTTGTTCGGTAGGAGAACTGTTGAATGATATGTTTATAAAATATATTACAGAGGTATTTCATTTTCATTCCAAAGACCATTATTCTGTTGCATACAAATTGTGCATATTCCCTAAAGATTAACTATACTTGAGCAAAATTTTTTTGTGTTCTTCTTTTTCACATATTTTAGGTGTTTGGTGTGCAGCAGAACAAAGACTTATCGATTCTGTCAAACCTGAAAGGAGAAGGAAAAGGAAAGGAGGCAGGAGAGAGTGGGAAAGAGGTAGAAAACAGAACTTGAACTGGTTATTTGTTTTTGCTTTGTTACTTTTTTTTATGCCCCTTGTAGTATTTTTCTTCCTTTATCTCTCTTTGATTAGCTTTCTTATGCTCACCTATAGATTGGCATTTGTTGTTACATTACTGACAATAGCCTCTTAGTCCAGTGTCATATAACAGACTTATAAGATTCATGACTAAGCTTCATGTTGTGTGTCAGAATAACTCCGATGGCACTTACTCCCTAAGCCTGTTCGTGGGAGTAGGCAAGTCCTCCCTACGAGTGACCTAGATCATACTAAGATGAGGAGAGACATGCTCGGCCCTTTAGGCAATTTTACAAGAGGGAGGGGACAGTGTGTGTGTGCAGTGACAGCCTTTCTGTCTGTTTTTCTGTCTTTTATGTTGCCCTTTCTGGGTGATTTATTTATATGCATTTAAATAACACAGAGTAAAGCAAACTGATTTTTATGAATTTTTAAAAAATATAAAATAAAAATGTAGAGAACTGTCTTCATGTTCACAGTCTAACCCTGTTCACTCATTTATTATACATTTGCTTTAGTGGCTTTTAGATATAGTGATTGTCATGATCTACTGTGTATTTTTCGTGCCACCACTAAGTGAAGTGAGCTTTATTGTAATTTTTTCAATCCTGTCTTCTTCTCTGCTGTTGCCGCCCCCCCTCAGGCTCTTCCTGGTGATTCTAGCTGGGTCTCCCAGTGGGCCAGCATAGCTGCCAATCACACAAGAACAGACCCAGAGGGTTCGGGAGCAGAAACAGCCAGCTTCCTGCACAAAGAGAGAGGTAGATACTATTGGAAACTTAGTTTTTAAACACAATATGTTTTCATTTTTAAAACCTTGAAATGCTAATTAATTCAGAGTAGAAACTAGGACTGAAAACCCTTGAAGCACAATTAAGTTGGTTTTTCTTCTAGGTGCGGATACTGTAGAGTCTGGTGCCTCCCTCAGCAGAGGTGAATCCTCCTCCAGTCTGACTGACCGTAAGCGTAGGACCCTCCCTCAGCTCCCTGTGGATGACCCCCGGGCTAAATCCGCTACCCAGGCTCTGAGGTCAGAGATTGGGGAAAAGCAGGATACTGAACCACAGGAGAAAGAGAACAAAGGAGACGGGGAGTCCCCGACTCCCATGGAAGACAGCGAAATGACTAGTAAACGGAAACAAAGCTCCACCTCCTCTCCATCTAAGGCTTCTCTCCGGACCTCTGGAAGCACTGAGAGGAGGAAGAAGTCAGAGGAGAGGAAAGGAGGAGGAGCAGGAGAAGGAAGCGAGAAGTCTGGAAAGCCTCTTGTCCGCCAGGGCAGTTTCACAATTGAGAAGCCCAGTGCCAGCGTCCCTGCAGAGCTTATCCCACGTATAAACAGAGGCTGCAATGGGCGTGAACGCAGTGATTCTGTAGGCAGCATGGATACTGCAACTCTCCTGAAGGACACTGAAGCTGTCATGGCTTTCCTAGAGGCCAAACTAAGAGATGAAAACAAACTAGATCAGAAAAGTAGTAAAACTGGCATCACTGCTCAGGGTTCAAGTTCAGGCCTCCTCCCTCGGACTGACTCCATCTCTCCTGAGTCAGATGTGGACACAGCCAGCACAGCTAGTCATGTGGCTGAATCGGCAGATAAGAAAGCAGCAGCCAGTGTACAAAAACGGCGTTCCCTCAGCAGCATGCACCGGGAGAAAAGCAATATGAGCACAGCTTCCAAAACCAGCATCACAAATCCCAGTGCTCGTGAACGGTTGGAGAGAAAGACTAAAAGCAGGACAGTCGAAGCAACGACCCGGACTGATGCACGTCGCTCTGTTCAGCCATCCTCTGCCTCCTCCAGAGCACGGCAGCCCTCTGCAGATCTCACTGATGACGACCAGACTTCATCCTTTCCCATCTCTGACATCCTCTCCTCAGACCAGGAGACCTACTCTGGACCTTTGGGGCACTCAGCACACGGACGCGGCTCAGATGATGTCTTGCAATCCAAACTTGATAGGTCTGCTAAGACGTCTGCCAGTGGTTCTTCCAAAACCGGCCGGACTCTTCATGCAGCCACAGCCTCCTCCTTGAGCAAGCAGGCCTCACTGCCTCAGCCGCGACCCACAAGAGCTTCCCTTCTCCGTCGTGCTCGATTGGGAGACACATCTGACACGGATCTAGCTGATGCAGACAGGGTTTCTGTGGCTTCTGAGGTGTCCACCACTAGCTCCACCTCAAAACCGCCATCGGGCCGGAAAGGGATGTCACGGCTGGATTTGCTGGCTCAGCCACGAAGAAACCGTCTGGGCTCCATATCAGCCCGCAGTGACTCTGAGTGTACAGTGACCCGAAGCTCTACCTCTTCACCCCGGCTGTCATCTGAGACTGCTCTGCGTCTGGGCTTGCGATCATCAACACCCACGGAGAACAAGCTGACACCCAGGATGAGAGCCAACAGCGTGTCCAAACTGAATGAAGCCAAAACCAAGACCACTACAGCGGGGTACTGCTCGCCCACAGGTGAATACATCTACTCCAATGCTGTTCTCTGATTCATTCAGATTTTTTAGTTACAAAGAGAAAGGAAAAAGTAAAACTCTCCTTTAAAGCTGTTCATTTTATTTTTGTTTTGACCTAATTATCAGTTTCTTTACAAAAAAAAAGTATGACAAAGTCTAATTACGTCTTCTACATCATTGCATACCTCACATGTTAGTGTGTAAACATCTGTCTCCAAACACTTCCTCTGTGTTGTGATGAATTTGTGCATTGGTTTTCATCATCCAGAGAGCTTTCAACCCAAACCTCCAGATGGTGATACAGAGGAGGAGCTAATGGGTACTGTACCGGGACTATAGAGCCTAACTAGACTGTGTGTGTGTGTGTGTGTGTGTGTGTGTCTAGGGTGTACAAGTGTGTGTCAGACCTGGGTCACAGGAATAGAAGGTTGAATTGAGCTCATTAAACCACATGATCTGAATTGTGTTACTGCAGCAACTCAAGAGTTTCATTATTTTAAAAATGGTGCTGCTTGCATTTAGAAGTCAAATGAAAACAATGTCATTTTGAGCAGCTTCTTTGGCAAAAATTGCCACATCCAAAAATACAAAGGCTTAGTATATCACCAGTAAATGTCAAGACAAACTACAATGACCCAGCTCTAGCATATTTGCATTGTTAACAATGTCTCCTACCTTAAATCTGCTGTGATGAGGACCCGAATGCTCTACCCATACTCTTACGCTTGACTTTTTGTACTGCGTTCAATCTGTATGCTACATGCAGCCTGATGTGCACCTTTCCAGAGGTTTCCTAGTTCTGTTTTTGTAGTAGTATGTGGTACTCTGTGTAATTATTAATTAACTGCCGTGAAACAAAGGGTAACAGGATTTGTTTGTATCTAGATTGTTTACTGTGCTGATGCAGTAGCTTGATTTTTACAAGTTTACCATGTTTTTAAAAAAAAAATGTTTTTATAGATTCAGTGAATTCTGAAGCCTTTTTAATTTCTGTATTTAAAAGCTTCAGTTCCAATGTGATCAGCTGAGTGCCACTCCTGATAGCAAATCAATACAGTTGTATCAGCTCTGTATAGTATATGAAATTTTTTTTATAGCAAGTATAAATGCTAACAGCGATGTCACCCACCACAGCAGGTATTCAACGCAGTATTAAAGATTAAGCTTAACTTCTATCCGAAGATTTTATATTTGAGCTCCAACTCTGTGATCATGTGGTCTTGGCTCCACCTTGTGGAGAATTTTCATCTAGACCAGGGGTGTCGGACTTATTTTATATCGTGGGCCACGTACAGTCCACTTTGTGGCAAAGAAAGAAATCTGTCAGCACGACTCTTTGGGCTTAAGTTATAAGAAGTAAGTGTAGAGTTACAGTAGAAGTTCTGGTAGGTCATTGCCCAGGCTGTCCCTTAATTTTAAAACAAAAGATTTTTGACCATTACCAGAGAAAGTTTTTTTTAAAAATTGCAATCCTATTGTAAAGAAAAAAAAACATGAAAGTTTTATAGTTGATACTGAGAAAAAAATTTAAATTTTCTTTAATGTAACTGTTGATCTAATACTTAATTACTTTGGTGTTGTATGAATGGCCATAAAGAAGGAAAATACAGTTAGTTCAAAATGTATGCCTTCCTTCGCTTGTTCCTGAATTAGAGTCTTTGCTGGGCTGATTCTGGTCCTCTGGCCTTATTTTTGACATCCCTGATCTAGACACTTCCGCTCTGAGAAGACTGGAAGAGCACTGTGTGTTGTCTCATCATGGCAAAGTTACAGTACATTAATGCCGCTGGCGTGTGATCATTTTGAAGCAGGTTAACATACACTAACATGGCTCTAACAAGATTTATTAACTTGTTGGATGCTTTTGTTGGCTGCATGGGCCAAGAGCTTTTCGATAAACTCAACTAGTGTTTCTTTTTTGTTGTTTTTAACTATGGTTTTAATGCCTCCAAACATTGCTGCATCAGTCCATACAACAACTAAGCAAAGTTATAATAGTGATAGTATTCCTTGGCACCACTAATGCTTCTTATTCTACCATCGTTTTTTATTCAAGCTCAGCAAGGCAGCTCCGTTCAGTGATCAAGCGTATCTTCATTGCCTTTCAGAAATATCTGTGTTTGTCAACAAACAATGAAGCATCCATTCTCCTCTGCTTAACATTCAGATTTTGTCAGATCAGAGCAGAATCGGCTGCTGGCTTCCTCAGAAACAAAGCGTCTCAACTTCACAAGCACATTTATCTGTTTTATGAATAACTGATATCGTAAATGAATAAACAAAATATTTTTGACTGAAAGATCAAATCTCTCATGCGTTTCAATCACAGTGTCCAGCAGCAGCAGGTGGAGACGTCTGCCACCAGAGTACGGTTCCACCTCGGAGGAAGAGTTCGGCTCCAGTCGGAATTCTCCAAAACGGCCCCACGTGCGGCCTCATCATATTGTCCCACACCGCAACTCCAGACTCGGCGCCACTGGGAGTGCAGTTGGGGTGACGGGCCCAGGTGGAGTGGCGATCAAACACCGCATGAAAGAGCAAGAGGAGTACATCAGGGACTGGACAGCACACAGCGAGGAGATAGCCAGGTACTGATCCACACTGAACTGGGCGAAACTGAGCTTTAATGGTTTTGTATATGCTGTTTTGTGTATGCAGGTTTCATGTGTTCATGTAGCTGTTTGTCCCGAGTCCTAAAGAACCCCGTCTGATGGTTAACAGGTTATTCCCCTGTGTGCGCAGGATCAGCCAGGACCTGGCTAAGGACTTGGCCATCTTGGCTCGCGAAATCCACGATGTTGCCGGCGAGATTGACTCAGTCAGCTCATCTGGCACAGCACCCAGCACCACAGTCAGCACCGCTGCCACCACTCCAGGATCGGCCATTGACACTCGGGAAGAGGTAGGCCCTGCACGTCCCACGCAGCCGGATATACAGGACAGCATGAAAAAGGTGCCCGTTTTTCTTCTTCTTATTGCCTTACTGCGTGTTTCCATTGCACTCTTCCATCTTAATGTTTTGCTTTCATTTAAAAAAAAAAAAGCCTCTCTGCTGCTTCTTAATTTCACCTGCTGTGTGAGGTACTAATTTATTACAGTCCCATCAATTCCACTTTCATTTGTTTATCATTATTTTGACCAAGAGAGGATTTTTAAATTATTTTTCTACTATAAGAGTAAAAACCGACTTCCTTTGGCTAAACAGTTAAAAAGCTTCAGAGCTACTTAGCTTTCACCTATAGAGTTTTTCTTTCATTTCCCATAAATTCTCACATATTAACTCTGTTAAATTAAAGCAGAACAACACTGAAGAGAAATTCAAAAGTTTGACATCCCTCTTCTCTCCCTGCTTCATCTCTCCCTGTCTTTGCCTAGTTGGTGGATCGGGTGTTTGATGAGAGCCTCAACTTCAGGAAGATCCCACCTGTGATTTCAACTAGTAAGCCACCAGAGATAAACGGCAAACCAGTGGAGCTCCGGCCCCGTGCTCCTGACAACTTGGAGCCTCGAGCTTTAAGGAGACGCACCTGGAATAGAGAGGAGGTGAGAAGCAAACAAGAACATATGACACCATATTTCTGTGACTATGGAAGCTGCATTGCATTCAGCAGTCAGCTTAATAGTCAGTTTCTTCTTCTGTGTGCATGCAGGCCGTGTTAGACAGCCTGCTGCTCCATTCAGTTTCTCAGCTGTCCACCAAGATCAGGCACTCCATCGACAAAACAGCAGGAAAAATAAGGTGATTTTACTTGTTGATCTAAGTACCATTAGCGTTTAACAACATATCTAAAGTGCCTAACTCTAACCCACTGATCCTGAATACAGACGTGACCTGTTGTATGGTGTTTTTCTTCCAGGATTTTGTTTAAGGATAAGGACAGGAACTGGGATGAAATTGAGAGTAAACTAAGATCAGAGAGTGAAGTACCACTCCTTAAAACCTCCAACAAGGTACAGAAATTCATCTGTCTGAATCATATCGAGTGACAAAAAATTCCCAGTGTTAAGTGACTCTAATCGTTTAATTTCCACCCTCCATCCACAGGAAATTTCTGGTATTCTGCTTGAACTGAAGAGAGTCGAAAAGCAGCTTCAAGGTAAATTATAAAATGAACTCGCTGAGAGTTGTAGACATTTTCCTGCATCTCCACTCTGTTTATTTGCATTTAAAAGTTGAGAAGTGCCTGAATACTAAGGGAAAAGAAACAAAAATTAGGGATTTCTTTCAAATGCTGAAAATTCATCACCCTGCAAAACGGGGACTGACACAGATATGTAGGAAACAGAGGTGTCAGAAAGAGCTTGTGAGCTGATTCTCTTCAAATCTGAAATGTTTTTTCTTCTTCTGTACTTGTGTATGTGGCTTTTAACGCAAAAGCAGATCAAAAACTATATTTTACAATAGAAAATATACACTGGCTTTTACATGAAGCCTTCCATACACTGACCCTCTGTCTATTTCTGTGATAGTGATCAATGTGATGGTAGACCCAGATGGGACTCTGGATGCCTTGGCCAGCCTCGGCCTGACCAGCCCTACAACTCCTACAAAGCCCCAAGCCGCCAAAACAACTCCCTCCTCTGCTACCAGCCCTGGGTCGGCACCCACAGCCAAAGAATCACTGCCGGAGATACTTCCAGGGTCCGGGGGTTCAGCAGCAGCCTCCGCCAGGGTTCAGACTTCTTCTGCCAGCATGGAAGAGAACGCACGCGACACCAGCATGGGTCTGGGCAAATCGGCAGTCGGAGGTCTTAGCTTCAGCCGCATCCGGCCGAGCGGAGAGGAGGCCATCGCCCAGAAGTAAAGTTTGGTTTATGTGAATAAACAAATGGATTGGAGTGCAGGCGGCTGGTGATCCATGTAGAAACACTCGAGCTGTTTTGTTTGTTTATTTGTTTATGACAGAACAATGGCTATTCTGCCGACTATACCAGTCTAAGATTATAGCATAATATAAAAAAACTTAGCAAAAGATGTCCTGACCGGAATTGAAGTGCTTCATCTGACCTTTAGACTCCCCTCTCTGACCCTCAGCTGATGCATCATGAATTACCCATGAACAGAAATTGACCCATGAATGATTTGAAAAGACTGACATTTCAACTTTAAACTGTTCAAGCTGACCGGCTGACATGATGGTCCCAGTCGGCTGCTCTCTCAGTGGACAGATTTCTGTGGGTGTGCAGTCTCCTCCAGTCGTCTTGCCTTCTCCTGTGTCTGGACCCTTTCTACACTAAGGACATGCCTTAAAACACATCCTCCATAGTAGCAGCATGACCCCGTGTCCCTTCTACTTTAAAGACTTTTAACACTTTCATGACAGACTGCATTGTAACATAACACTTGCAAAACATGTTCTATTTACACTATAATGAAATACAACACACTGCAATAATTTATTAGCTCCACGCCAGTGCAAAGAATATTTCAGCAGCCTTAAATAACCACCCTGACAAACCACAGTCATAAATAGACATGCTTTATGCCAGGAACTGCCAAATTGCAGATGTTTTATATATTTCCGAATTGTAACCGTCCATCAAGCCGTCTCTCAAACTGATTTGCAGTGCCTCCCCATCTTTCAGTTCACCTATTTCTTGTTCGCCTGTTATGTTTCTCACCGTCCTCCCCGTTTTTCCTCCTTGTAGCTGGAAACATGTCGTTTGTCAGCGCAGTAGCATGTGCATGAGAGAGCTGAGTGTTTTCTCCCTGCAAGCTGGCGCCTGCGTTGATCTCAGTAATACTGAATGGTGGTTTTACTCAATAGGAACAGCCTATGGGAAACCAATGCTAATCACTTACCAAAGCGAGCATGTTTTCAAACAGTAAAAAGTCATCAACTGATATTTCGGTTCATCTTAACGTGATCTGGTCTGCAGTTCACCCGCCTCTCTGAATGTCAAAACCCATTCTCTGTTAGCAAATTAAGGATTCAAGAAGATTATTTAACGAATCATTATTTTAATAATTGCAAACCGATATTTCTGGCCCCTGTGAGAATCTATGCCTAAGTGTCTTTATGATTTCCAATTGGCTTTTCTCTGCTTTTTTTTTTTCAAGTCACAGATTGACTTCTTTTTCAAGTAGCAACAAAGAAGGTCACTGTTTAAACCACTGTTTTATATTTAGACACTTTTTTTATGATTTGACTTGTTCGTTTTCTTTGTACACACAAAATCTGAACTTGAAAAAAGCTGCTGGGTTAGTTTTAATTAATGTGCTGTCAAAAGAATACGGGCACCTCACAAGAAGCCTTTTTTTATGCTTTCAAATATTGAGTCGTTGAATTGATTAGATAATTACAAAATAAGCTCCCCGTCTGTGAAGATTTAATGAATTTTGCTTGTGTATATACAGAAGGTGCATCGTTCTGTTTCTGTTAAAGGAGCAGGGTCTAGCTTACTAATACTGTGGAATTTCAGTATAATTAACCTCTTTCTCATTGACTTTGCTGCTTTTGTAGTTACTTTATGGGGACTAACCATTTTCTGAATCTCTCTCCAGCTTATAGTCTGTGTACTAGAGTAAGATGACTTAAAGGCAAGTGTATTAGTACTTAGATACTCATGGAATAGTGAATTTAGGTACCACAATACATGTTCATTTCCTTCTCTCTATACCGTACTGTACAATGTTTTTCAATGCCTCAAAGTGCCCGTTTTGAAGCTTTTGGGGGGGGGGGGGGTTTTTTTGAAAAAAAAAAAAAAGATGC
>VVHJ01025502.1:8968-19842 GCA_015107715.1 Tylochromis polylepis
GGGGGAGGGGGGGGGGGGGGGGGGGGGGGGTGGAGGTATGTATCGTGAAATGCTTTTCCCACCCAGGCAGTGATCTATATTCTTGCTAGCCAACTTCATTATGGAAGATGGAAGTTGTCAGTGTATGTATAGTGAGCTGAGTGGATTTACACCCTCTGCTTCCATTTCAGCAGAAGCATCACTGCCCACTCTCCGTGGCGACGTCCGTCATCTTGTGACAGTTCGTGCGCCCTTTGGAGACGTTGTAGAATTGAACTGATTTTGCTGTGTCGCGTTTGCACCCAGCCCGCTCCATTCACACATGGGGAGATGTTAAAGAAAGCATATGGATGGATAAATGATGCCGCCCCTCCGCAAAAGATGGGACTGGCAAGAGAAGGCTGTTGAAAAATGCATCCTTTCCGAGCGCCTCTGCCCCACTTAGGAGCGTGTTAAGGAAACACTCAAAGGCAATAAAATAAAGAATCGTTACTCGTGTTCAAAACACTCAAAATATGTGCAAATCTTTTTTTCTTTTTTTTTTGTGGTCATAATAAATACTGAAATCTCGGGACAGGAATACAAAAGCGCGTCAAACCAATCTGATAATGACTGAAAAGCTAAAAACTTGCCTTACGCACAAAAAAGCAACTGGGGGCAAAATCCCAAACCTCATGGATGTTATATGGAAATATGAGCAATGATGAGCATAACAATAAAGATTATTTGGGGGGTTGACAGTTGCTCGATTAAGCCCGATTAAACATGAAAATAAAAGTGACCAGAAAATCCGCATTTCACTACAAATCAGTTCAGTAGATGCAGATACTAATAAGCAGTTATTAAGCTTCATATGGGCCTCGCAGCCATTCGAGGGGCGACACATTACCTTTGTGCATGCCGGTGTATCGGTCCTTGAGAACTGTCAGTTCGTGGATTTTCCCAAACTGTTCAAACAGGGGTTTCAGGTCTTTTTCTTCCAAGTTCCGCGGTATCTGCCCGATAAACAGTTTAATGGCATCTTGGTCTTTCATGTTGCCGCTCTCCGGATGAATTGAAATGGGTTCTGACCCGTTCATGGGTTTCGGAAATGTGATCTGAGGGTACTGGTGCTGATGTGGGATAAATAGTAGTGGTTGTTGGGTCGGTGGTGCCCCCGGTCCGGTGAAAACCAGGCTGGAGTGAGAGGGCTGGGGCTGCTGTGGATGGTGCTGCCTTCTTGTTTCAGTCTGAGTGAATCTGGCCATTCTGAGCTGGGAGCAGAGTGGATAATAATGACAACACACACACACACTGTGAGAGAGCAAGCACTCAGCTGGAAACCAGGCTGACTTTCTATCCGACACACAACACACACGCACACACAGCGAGGAAGAGGGGGTTGATATTGGCGAAATAAGCGCGCAGAAGCGATATGAGACACTATGGAGCGACACCCAGTGGTGTTTATGATGTACTTCAACTCAGAAAAGACTTCTTTCGGCTGCTCCCTTTAGGGGTCGCCACAGCGGATCATCTGCCTCCATCCCACCCTATCCCAGCATCCTCCTCTGTCGCGCCAACCCTCTGCATGTCCTCCTTCACTACATCCATGGATCTTCTCTGAGGTCTTCATCTTTTCCATCTTTTCCTCCTGCCTGGCAGCTTCATATCCAACATCCACAGCCCAATATATCCACTCTCCGTCCTCTGCACATGTGCAAACCGTCTCAGCCTTTTCTTTCTTACTTCGTCTCCAGATAGCTCAGTGTGATCTGGCCTTCTCATGTACTCACTTCTAATTTTGTCCATTCTGGTTCCTCCCACAGAAAATGGACTGGTTCTTATATAGCGCAAATCATTTTTGAAAATCTTAACATCTTTAGCTTTACATGTACATCTTTAGCTCTGCCTCCTCCATGAATCACAGCAGGTCTCATTATCATCTTGTAAACCTTCCCTTTCATTCTTGCTGCTGTCCTTCTGTCACAAATCACGCCTGTCACTCATCTCCACCCTGCCTGCATGCTCTTCTTCACCCCTCTTGTCCGCTGTCTGTTACTTTGGATGGTTGACCCCAAGTACTTCAACTCCTCCACCTTCACTATCAGTACTCCACCTTTCCACCAGTCTCCCTCATATTCACACAGGTGTATTCAGTCTTGCTTCTACTGAATTTAATTCCTTTTCTCTCCAGAGTATACCTCCACCTGTCCAGGCTCTCTTCCACGTGTTCCCTACTCTCTTGTGGCCCCTCGTAGCTGGGTTCAGCTCAACTCAGGAGAGAGATTTTGGCAAAAAACAAAACAGAAAACAATGAAACACATTAAAGATGGGTTAGCTTTTGTTTTGTTTTCAATCGCTGTCAAGACTGAAGGCAAATCATTTACTTTAGTGAAAGTAGCAGCACAAAGAAAATTACTCAAGAGACTTTTTTCCACAGCTGACATTCACAGTGGGGAAAACACAGGTGTTAGCAATTACAGTAATGACAGCTCTGTTCTGTTTAAGCGCCCCAGTATGCAAGCAGAATAGTCCGACTATTTGCGCTTGCATGTTTCCAATTGTAAATTATAAAATGTCTTCTCTTAAAGTTTTATTACATTTTTATTTTGGTGACTATTTAATAAAGAAGGTTTTCATTTAAAGTGGGTTAAATGGTAATTTTGTCAAATGATTTATAACCCCAGTATTGTCCTAGGGTTCCAACTGAGGCTGAACTGCTGAGTAAATTGCTGATGTGCGGTAAAGTTATCACAAAGGTTAGTTGATATCACATAATTTCATGTGTTTTTGCAGTATTAAAAAAATATATATATATATAATCTCACAAACATTTAAGCACCTTCACTGTGCAGTAGTTGTGTTCATGTCTATAAACAGTGCTGCGGCACCCCATCAGTCCTCAGATCATGATGGAAATAATTTTAATGTCGAGATAAACGTGGAAGCCAGATGTAAATCTGTCAGTGTGTAAACAACAATGAATGAAGTCTCTGGTGTCCACAACACTGTTTGTTTGTTTTTTAAAGACCATCATTAGGGGTAAAGAACAAATTTATTTATTTTTTCTCTAAATTAAAACAGCTGAAGGTTAAATAGTGCTATGGTGCAGGCCATTACTGTGTATTTGAATTCATGGCACTGTAAAAGTATCCGAAGGTTGTTCCTAAATCAAATCATCAAAGATTGGCTTTTTAGTGAGACATTCCTTTTTCTCCTGTTTCTGTACCTACAAAGCAACACAGCGCAGAAAAGCCCAGAAGAACTTTTGTTCTAATTAGAATGTGACTTTAGAAGATCGACATTTCATTTGGCTAATTTGGGCTCCTGAATCTTAATATTAGGTCTCTGAGTTGAATAAGGATTTCTGCACTGAGCAAAGACTGTGGGTTTTTTTTCCCCCTTCATTTACTTGCTCTGAAAGAGATCACTTTACAGCCAGTGCTGAGAGGAGGAATGAATGCAGAGATCAATAACGCTTTCAGCGCTTTCATAGTAAGTTGCATGTACAGTTTTAATGAGCATAGGCATGTGAGTATTGTAGAGAGAGAGAGTTGAAAAATACAGACCCTCTTCTTCAATAGCCAGTTTTCAGCAAATAAAATATAAACTATTGTTGGCAAATAAGTGAGCACTGAAGTTCTTGTTCTTCCTCACTGCAACGAATTCATAATACAACATCCAAAAGAGAGAATTTTATGATTAATTTTTGAAAGAACAGTAACCACAAAGAAACTAGGCAAAGAGCTTTTTGTTGGATCAACATACAGAGCAATAATGTCAACATGTTGTCAGAAATTACAATAGAATAGAATAGAGTAGCTCTTTATTGTCATTGTACATGCACAACTAAACTGAAGATACAAAATGAAAATATTCTATTCAAATGCACTAATTCCAGGATCTGTGTGCAGTCCGGCTTGCTGTCATGGCTTCCATGGAAACTTCAAGGATTTTACTTCACCTGTCCTTTTCAAAGTTAAAATGTTGGCAGTAAAAACCGTTTATTGTCATCAGATTGAGTCAAGAGACCAACAAGCATTAACTACAATTAAGAGACTTACCATATTTTTTTCAAATAGCATGCAGACTAATCCCCCAAGAGAGGATTTATGTGCATCATTTGCTTTCTCTTTGCAGACTCTGTCAATAGCACTCAAATCCTTCATGAAAATAAAATACCGAACAAAAGAACACCAGCAACAAAACTAATGCAAAACAGGGTAGGTAGCTTTGCAACTTAGCCACAAACCATCCTTTAAATAAAACACATCTGCAGGACAGATTTCTAATTACAGCCTATTTAACAGTGGATTAAATGAAGTGATATACTGTCTGTGACAGCAGGCTCAAGGCTGCAAGGTGAATCGATACTGCTGGCTGCTGCTGCTGCTGCTGCTGCTTCTTTCACCGTGGAGGAACGGCTCCACGGGGGTGCTCTCCCAGAACTTTGACTTCTGAATATCTGCATCGCTGTGTAAGTCAGCAGCCCCTGTTGTTTTGAATTCAGCAGCGCACCTGAAAAGCTAGGCGAGTCTCACTTCCAAAGGGCCTAACGTGCAGCAGAAACAGATTGGTCAACAAAGTTCAGTGTTGAGAAGTTTGGAGAAAAACATGGGCTACAAAGAGAAGATGGGAGAGAAGTGGGGGTCATTTCAACTTTATTGAATTCTGCTTGTATAATTTATTTTTGCAAAGTTCAATAAGCGCAAGTATAGAGAGAAAGACATAAGCTGGCAGGGGTACACATTGACACATACCAGTCAATAAAACAGTGGGTGGTGACTACACAGACACAAGGCATTTTGAAAAATGAATGTTATTCTTTGAAGCAGTAGATCCCAGAACACCATGTAAGTTAGAGTTGCTGAAGCTGCTGTTTGTTTTCAATTTGCGCACCCAAGTCAAAGTCTTATTTTATGCTCCGCTCATGGTGTTATTAATTTATTGATTAAAAGAGGCAGGGTTCTCTGGCCATCTGAATGGAAGTTGGCAGGGACAGGAGTCGAAGTAGATGTGTTTGGCATATGGCTCAGCGTGTTAGCCCGCTTACATCTGCAGTGGGGAAACAAACAGGGACACAGTACAGCTCGTATTGAATAAGGGTAGTGAGCTGTCATGGCTCTGGCTCAGTGGCCTCTGAGGGAGGCTGAGTGGCTATTTTTAGGGATATGGTCAGCACAGGGGGAGGGGTATTGAGAACTTCCACTTCATGGTTTTTTATTGACCAATGCCATTAGTGTTTTACCAGGCTGACGGCGGAGACAAGAAATCAATAAAGGTCACACTATTTGTGCAAACTAAAAAGTTACATACAATTTAACTTGCTGGCTTTTATTTTGCTGCTTGTTAACCAGTCTGGACCCTGAGAGGGAGGCAGCCTAGCTTGAGCTGTTCAGCTTGGGAAGTCTTTGAGGCCCAAGGGAGACAAAGGCAGCTCTGGGAGTCATTTTGCATTCTGTGAGCTCTTGTAGACGTACAGTCAAGACAGACATACTCCTACACTCATACACACACACGCCACCCAATTATCCAAATTCAGCATTGTTCTCCAGATTGACTAACTCACTTGCATAATAAGCAAACACTGTAATGCACAAAAAGCGTACAGTCCATACGAACGCGCACTTTAAAATGGTGTATGCTATCTTGTTATGAGTTGATGTCGGTGAGCGAATTAGGAACTTGACATCACAAAGTGCGCAACACTTTGCTGTCGAGAGAAAGCTCCTCTCTGCTCGGGCTGGCATGGTGAGTGCAGCTGTGGGTTAATAAGCGGCAAGAGTAAGATGTGTCCCCCGGTGCCTAATTCACCATTGCATTCTGGTTATGCATTGCAAAGCATGCTTGTTCAGCTGTAAGATGTTTTTCGAGAAAATTAGGGTGTGATGTGATGATGGCATATCACACTTGAGACAGTTTTATGGACCAGTGACTTAACAGGCTGATGAGATGTGATAAGAACTGGTTAAACTGCGGAGTTGGGGTGATACACCTTTCTTTACAAGCCTTAGGTCCCTGGAATGAAAGTAGCTTAGAACTGTTTGATCAGTTATTCTACCAAAGAAGGACATTTCAGCATTTTTCTTTCGTGGTTTTGGTTCTATTGCAATCATTAGAAGGGTGGTCTATGTCAAATAGCCATCCATCCACTTTCTTTACTGTTTATCTTACTAGGTTTACACTGGGATCGAGCCTATTTTTGCCGACACTAGGCAAAAGGTGGGTTATGAGTTATCACACCCAACTAACGTAGAGAGAAATACCACACAAATTTAGAAATGCCATTCAACCTAACATGGATGTTACTGGACATCAGGAGGGAACTGGAGAACACCCACACACCCACAGGGAGAACGTGTAAACTGTCCACCAAAAAGGCTTTAGCCAGCCACAAGGTCGAAGCCAGCAAGTATTTCCTTGCTGCGAGGGGACAGGCCTAACTACTGCGGCACCGTTCTGACTGTGTGTCAAACGAGATCAGGAAAATAAGCTTAAATGCGTAAATAATTGAAACAGTGATGTATTTTTTAAGATCTAAAGTAGAGATAAGTGCTACTTCACTACATCTGTTTGCTCTAATAAAACTCCACAACCCGAAATGACAAACTAGTAAAGACTTACACATGAATTCTACAATCTCGGTAAGCGTATATAATTATCCAACAGAGTCAATTTAAAAAGCAGCCAAAGAGTACACACCAATTTCCTTTTTTCATTTCCAGTTAAGAAAGGCCATGAGTGTAGTCATTAGGAAAAAGAAGGAAATGAACTGCCTCTTGGAGCTGTGCTTACAGTAAGTAGCTGTCTGAATCACAAACTCTAAATAATAATTACATCAACCTCCCTTAACTCTCTGTAGAATGAGCAATATAATTTTTAAAGGGACCTCAGATTTAAACTGCACCCAGGGGGTGTATTTATTTATATTTCATTCTAATTGTCCCTGCTTACTTTGAATGTTTTTACTCTGGTTGGTTGGTAGCAGTTCATTTTGGCACTAAACAGATCCAGTTTGTGGTTTCCTCCAGCTAAATTGGAGGAACTACTTGTACTTTGTCCATGGAGGAAGTGAAGCAGACTGTTTTCTCCTGCACCCGTCTCTTGCTGTGCATTATATGTGTTGACAGATAAGAGAAGGGACAATCATTGAAAATAATTTTGACATATTGTAGATTAATTTTATCACCCAAAATTGCTTCCCAGAGAATCCTGTCACCCACTGTGACTGCAGTTTTGTTGTGGAGGAGGGAAATAGTCAGCCTGCAGAGCAATCATGTCCCCTAATCTGAGTCACTGCTGTGATCTGAGTAGCCTCAACAGCTACCTCAATTTCAAGATTGCCTGGACTGCTGCTGTTTTAGTATTGATACAATTATCGCCAGAAAAACATCATTAGATCAGCAGACTACATGGTGTTCAAGCTCCTTTTCCACAACCTCAGGTCAACGGTGTTCATTTTATTTGCATGCAGAACTGTCCATTTTGTAAGCGGATCTGTCTTTCCTATGATGTGTGTGTATATAAATAAGTATATATGCCTGGAAAGAGAAAATCACTGCAATGTTACAAGTAAATCATCACAATATTGAAACGGGAGCATCTCGCACCGAGGTTTATGTATGAAAGTGTCTGCAAACACCCCTTTAAAAAAGAAAATACAAATCTGTACCAGAACAGTAGAAATCACAGACAGTATAAAAGACATTTTATAAATCCTTATAAAAGTTGTTCGTTGTGTTCTAAAAGAAGTTGACAAATTCTCTTTATATCACCGATTATACTGATTTCAAGGGCATTTTATTTCCACTACAACACACTGACATGTAAGAAATGATCACGACTCTAAAAAAGTTTCAGTTTACACTTGCACATTATAACCACAAGGTGGCAGTCGTGCTCCACTGTGAACTCGCCTCTGATCCCAGTCATGTGAGGACACCCATGTCTAAATAATGACTAACCTATGATAAATTATTGCTAGTTCCCCTAAAGCTGTGTTAGGAAAGCCAAAAAAGCAAATCTTTGCAGCTGGCTCTGTATTTTGGCGTCCTTGGTTGGCTGATTACTTCTCTGCTTTGGCACAGTTTGTGCAGAGGAGGCTTTTGCACAACTTTTATGTCAGTGAGTTCCTATTTGCTGACAGTACTCGGCCGCATATTTTGAGGAATATACTGTAAATGCCGAGCCGATGTTGAAGGCTTCGAGTCAGTCACTTTCAATTATTTGGTATAGCTAACAAAATTAAAACTGATCAGCGCACATAAGACGTGTTTGAAGAGATTCTGCAACACTCTCAAAGCGAACTTGCTACTAGAAAGGTTTCTTCGGACAACTTAAAGGGTGCTTCAGCTGAATTCTGCCACTTGGAAAGATAATAACTGTTATGTTGTTTTATTTGATAACTTGTACAGTTTTTTTTTGTGCTGTTAGGTTTGTCCAAATTGATAAAAGGCTGCTTCAGAGCAACTGAAAGACATTTAGGTTTCAGTGAGACAGGTTTGAAAAACAAAAGTGCCCCAAAAACTCATTAACTGACTCTATGGCTTTTCAGCTTTTAGTGTCTTTGTTCAGTCACATTGCTCAATGTTCGAGACTATATTCCTTGATGATTGACACATATAATTAAAGTAGAATTAAGTAGCTCTGCTTTGAGTTGCAAAACAGAATTTTTCAGACCTTTGGTGAGATGATACTGAAGTCCTCTTCAAGTATAACTATGTGGTACTTTGAATTATTTAATGACTTAGTTAATAAAGCTGCAATGTGTTTTTTTAGTTTGGTAAAACAACTACATACATTGAAAAAATAGCAAAATATTCTTCACATTTACATTCATATATTCATGGCATTGCAATCATTTTAGTAACTAGTGTCCAGTCACTGAGCCCATGATTTTGCTTCCTGTACTTTTATTTTGAAAAATTCAGAGAACATGGTCATCAAGAAACAGTTTTACTAGATAAAATTAATATATATTTTCATCCCTGATTTAATAATAATAATTTAATTCATGCTACTGATGTGTGGGTAAAGTGTATTCACTTGTACAAAGATATAGATTTAGTTTTTGATGTCTTCTCACCAGGAAGAAGACATCAAACGCAACCTTTAATTAAAAAGATGTTAAAACAACTTGGCTGAAGTATACATTAATGCCAATAAAGAATAACATTATTGTTAATAATAATGGAACTATAATGAAAGCAGAAGTTTCTCAAAATGTCAAAATGAATCTACATTTACAGACAGAGTCCCTGGAAATTTAGCAGCTGCAACCTGTGCGACCTCACGCTGTGGTGAACAGTGGGATAGATTTTGTGTTAGATGTGTTGAGTGCATTTGACCTTACTAACAGGGAGAAAACAACAAGAGCCAAAAAGGATCACACCGGTGCATTGTCTCTTATTTTCTCTTTGTTTGGCAGCCATCTCTGCTGATGTGCACGCTTCTGTTGGTTGCCATGACATGAGATGAAGCTGCTTTCACCGCAAGTTTATTATTTCTGTATCAGGATACACTGTGTTTTATTGAGCTTGTGCTTTCATCATTTACCAAGAAAGCAGTACATCCATCCATCCATCCATTCTCTACCACTTATCCTTTTCAGGGTCGTGGGGGGGCTGGAGCCTATCCCAGCTATCTTAGGGCGAGAGGCAGGGTACACCCTGGACAGGTCGCCAGTCTGTCACAGGGCTAACACATACAGACAGACAACCATTCGCACTCACACTCACACCTATGGGCAATTTAGAGTTTCCATTTAACCTATCCCCATTAACTGCATGTCTTTGGACAGTACATATCATCACCAAATAAAAATATGGACTTAGTCTGATTTACAGATGGCTTTGTGACACTCATATAGCCCGTAACTTTGGAAAGTCTCTGTAGGTATTACTGCTGTAGATACATGATATGTTGTGCAATTGAGAAGTCTTTTTATTTTTAGAAGGATGATGGATCATCTCAGGTTGTTTGGCTGCTACACTTAACTGCAAATAACTGAGTCTTAAACACATTTCCTACATTTTTTATTTAAAAAAAAAAATCACACTTGGAACCGGTTGAGCTGCACTGACTTGCAGTGTGTTAAATATGCCTATAAAGATTATAATTGTGGTTGGCCGCTGTTGGACTGTTGACCACTTTTGTGTTTTTATGCAAAAATGTCCTCAGGTTTGGTGAATCTTGATGTTTAATGCCCTTGGGAATATTATGGGAACATCAAACAGTTTCTCTGTCCAGCCATCTTTTATTCAGATTTATCCCGCTCGGGGTCATGGAGCTTATCTGAGCACGTATTAGCAGGCATTGGGACAAACTGTCCTCACAGGCAATTCCATTTACTCCCATTTTCATACCCATGGGTAATTTTGTGTTTTACATTTCAGACCTGCATCTCTTAAGCTTGTAGGAGGAAACGGGAGCAACCAGAAAAAAATGCAGACAAGATGGAACATGCCCTAAAGTGCTGCTGCTGTGTTTGAAAGTTAACCATCAGAAACCATTTATTTCTTTATAAAAATGTCTTCTTTATAGTGAAAGAATATTGTAATATTGTAATATCCTATGATGCGAGTATTGTCGGAGCGTCACAGACATGAAAGGAAATTTAACAAAAGTCAAAGAATGCTCTGTAAAACAGTTACAGTGAGGAAGCGTTTTGCAATGATCTGTTTTCATCTGGTTTTGTGCTCGAGCTCTCTGTGCTTAAGTAGATGGTAGTGAGTTTGTATGGGCAGCACACAGAAAATATTCAACTTTTTCTAACTTTGCTGATATATGGACTACTGTAATTCATTATTATCAGGATGTCCTAAAAACTCCCTAAAAAGCCTTCAGTTAATCCAAAATGTTGCAGCAAGAGTCCTGACAGGGACTAGAGAGAGAGAGAGCAGATTTCTCCTGTT
>VVHJ01025506.1:15760-28050 GCA_015107715.1 Tylochromis polylepis
GGGGGGGGAGCAGGCCGTAAAGCACAGGATCAATTCAGAGCTGGTTCCCTTTTCTGAAAAACCCCAAATGAGCTAAAATCTCCTCCCACGTCAAAGTCAATCGCTTTGTTTTATGTCATCAAGGCCTTTTATGATAGTGTTCCCATTCTTAAGGGTGGGGGGCGTGGTTGCCTGTCTGTTGACATATGAGGTTCAGTCTCTGGAGTGAACTCAGGGCTCACGAAGCTGATAATTAGGGTCTTCAGTAGTGAACGTGGTGATAGCTGCGTGGGAGGCCCCTTTTAAAAATGCACCTCTAATTTGAGCCGTAGAAGTTATTGGGGTTATTGCTCCTCGCTTCACCTCCAGCTCTCAGTGGTGTGTGTGCAGCCTGCAAGGTGCCTTAGATGTCACTCACGCTTTTATGCACGCACTCACACACACTCACGTGTGTGTGCACCTCCAGGTGGCCGAGCACTGTGCATATATTTCACACCCACTCTTCTACGATCAATTTCACCTCCTTGCATGCGTCCAGTTAAGTGTGCAACTTTTACAAGTGGGAGAGGGATCAGTTTTCAACTCCCCCAGAAATCCCAGCTTCTTTCCATCTCTATTAAATGGACCTGATGTTGACCAGTAAAATGATCGCTATGCTTATGTGTGACCCCTTTGAATCTGTCTACAGCACAGAGGCAAAATGCAGCCAGATTATTTCCAAAAGGCAATGTTAATAAGTGTATACATATATATATATATATATATATACATACATTTAGTCAAGATTTTCTCATTTTGCTAAACAGCTATGTCTCACACACAGTTACAGAGAAATTTCATAAACTAGTTACTCAGTGGTACAAATATGCTTTGGTATAAGTGAATAAAAAGAAAAAGAAAATACAACAAAAATGAAATGGTATGATATTGTTTAAAATATTAAAATGAGTATCACTGTAATAAAAATTTTAAGGACAACATTGAACTGTGAGTTTCTTTTAACGTCGCTTGTTTAATCAGCAAAACTGAATTTTGATGAGAAAGAATACAAATCAGAAATGAATAATAACTGCAGACCCGTGTCAGAATAACAGACATGTTTTTATAGTCAGTTGAGTTTTTTTTTCTTTTTTTTTTAACTCTCCTGCCAAAAGCTGCACAATTTAACAATAAATAAACAAACTACAGACCAAAAATGAATGTACACTAAATAATATTGGGAATATTTGCTAAATAAAAATAAAGGCTTACACTTTTTCTTTAACCTCAATCATTTATTATTTTAACTTTTGCATTTTGTGCTTTACTTTGAACTTGTGTCCTTTATTTGATCCAGCTTTATAAAATAAGCAGGTCAATATCCTAATTTTATGAGCTCAATTTCTTTTTTACTTCATTTAAAAAAAAACTTTTCTATTTTTCTTTTTAATCACTTCTTAAATTAATTAATAATCATCACGTAAAGTTCTTGATTGATTGTGGTTTTTTAATCTTTGTCTCAACGGGCTAGCTGTACAGGACGACGTATTTCCGTTTCCACTTTCTGAAGTGTGCGATCAAACACTAAAGACACAATACCAGCACTAATTTATTTCACAAGGGGCCTCCAAGACCTTATATTTATTGATATACATCAGCCAGACAAAGGAAAAGAGCATGTACAAAACCATTTTTGAGATTTTGCAGTCATGTGACCTTGAACTTGTATGCCATTTTTACACAAAGGACAACATGGGGTCAGTGTAGGATTAATAAGACCACAGTCACATAGACCTAGAGACTGGGCATTAACACTGGTGATTATGGAAATTTGCTGGCGAAAACCTCCTTGGGACAGTTTGGTCGTTAGCAGATTGCTACAACTGCCTGTAGTCTGCATTAAACACGCCAGCATGTCTGCAAACATTCAGCAGCCACTGCTACACAAACCAGAAACAGAGTCCGGCTTTTATTTCAAAGTAAAAGCTGCAAATTTTGAAAATTGTTTGTACCAATGCTTAGACACAGCTTTTATTTTGAAGGCACATGGACATTCTCCGTTTAGCTGCTGCCCAGCTCGTCATTGATGAGAGTTTGCAGACAAATCAGTATTTTTCATACAAACTGCAGGTGACCAAATCAATCAGAAGGATGTTTTTGGTGCAGCACCCAGATTTACGGGAACCACTTGCTAACCAGCTGGGGAATACACATTATAGTCATAATGGTGGACAGCTCTCAGGCAAAAGGCATTATTGGACATCAGCTGACATGCGACTTAGCTCTAGAGCTGGCTTTTCCTAACAAGTTGATAGGCTATCAGATCCAGTATAAATTCTTTAATGATGTATAATTAACTGAATACGTTCAGGCCATTGGTTAAAAGCTTCAACCACGTTAATGTCCTGGGGATTTTCATGACTAAGGTGGTTAACGTGTGATTTAGGGCTCAAATAAATAGCAAATGTTTTGCATGACATTTTCATATCACGCTGATCACAGTCAAATGAGCTGGTATCCATCATGCCACACAGCAGACTAAATAATTTGGCACTAGCTGTCACATGACACAACTAAAGAGTCAGAAGTCTTTCTCAAGAGTTGACAGAGATCAAAAGACGGTCAAAAGAAAAGTGAATAATTGACTTAGATTCATTAAGTGGCTCCAAACTAAGGCTAATTGTGCCTTTTGTCTGGTGGTTGTGTTAAAAGGCAACCATTCACTAATGTGACAGAAGCGGCAAACACTAAAAGTGCTGTTTCAATAGAATATGTTTAATTCAGCTGAATTATCAGTGGCTTTCCATTTTAAACAGGAAAAATCATTGTGCAAAATTTTGTTTACCCCTTACGTTTCCCCAGAGCTTTGATTTTGTCACCATGGGAAAGAAAAAAAAAAAAGAACATGCCCTCTTTCAAACAGCAAAAATATTTTGAATACATTTCACAAACTGTGATTAAAATGATGAATCGATTCCTCAGAACAAATCGCAAACATGCTCCTTTCTGATATTATTATAAACCACACATATCCATTGGTTATGTGAGGAAGCTTTCAGTTTACAGTGGCCTGAACATTAATATCCCTCATTATAATATAATCGCAGGGATCCCGGGGGAAAACATTTTTTGGTGCAGCACAATTTCTGGCACAACAGCCCGTCTTCCTCTCTCCTTCTTTCTCACACGTTGTAAGTCCCGGACCAAACCCCCTCATCACTCCTCCTCTCAATCTCTCTGACGTTGACTGATTGTGCTTTGTTGTGATTAAAGCGGCCAGATGCTCTGGAGAAACTGGCCAAAAACCCTGTAAACTCACAGCTCTTTTTCTATCCCTGCTCTTTCTTGTGGAGAGCAGCAGGAATGTCAGCCATCTTCCCATCAGCACGGGATGCCACAACATGTTCGCTTTTAACAGCATGTTTACAGTGAAACGTTCCGCTGATGTGGGATAGATTTATTACTTATTTACTCTCCGGCTTGGCCCGGCTTTTTGTTGGTCCCACTTCTGATCACTTTCGATGCCTCACGCCAGACCACGAAGTGATGGTGGCATGTAAACACATCCGAGGAGAACTAGAATCAAGGAATGTGTATGTTAGTGTTTGTGTGGGTGTGAGATTGAGGCAGGGAATCAGTGCAAATATATCCATGCAGCGTGTGAGCGAGTGCTTGTGCACTTTTCATTATTTGCTAATTCATAAATCTGTGCGCCGGTGTGTGTTTGCACATGCACTTGTGCTTTTGTGTCTTTAAGCTTTGTGTGTGTTCCCGCAAGTCTGAGTGTGAATGTGTGCGATCTGCCTCCCACTCAGCGTTCCCTAATTAGTCGGATGTAATCAGCGCTTTATAAAGGATCAATCAGGTGGAAGATAAACATGGCTTGGTTGTGTAACACACTTCATTAGGAGAGAAAATGGAGCCTGTGATCACACAAACAGCTGCACTTTTTGATATTTCTAATGTTCATGTAACTTTCACACTCTGGTTCAGGGGTGCAAATTTTAGCAATTTTCCTAATAGACTGTCTATAATAATAGTTTTGGTTCATTATAAACTGGGTCGTATGTTGTGTTTTTCATAGTTTTGGAAACATGGTTTAGCAGGAAACACAAACAGACAATCGGGAATGTTGTAATGAATCCAAGTTTAGCCAGAATATCTAAACCACATTTAACCACATTTGGAGACAGAACAAAAGCAACTGCACTTGTCAGTATGGTCATTCCTTATTATAATACATGATCTTGAAGCAGGAAGTTGGTCTGTAAACTAGGATGGATGTTTACATTGGATAGTTTGGGTAATAATTTAACTGTCCGCCTTTGTTTTTTGCTTTCAGATATGTTTGGTTAACTTTGACGTTTGTCTAACTATCTGACTTTTTGTGTTTCTTTGTTGTTGTTGTATTGTTGGACTTCTTTTTGGCGATGTTCCACAATAACATATATCTGTAACTGACAGGGTAAGTAATCAGTAGGAATGGAGAGATAAACTATAAAATTTATAGTGATTTTGTTGCCTGACTCTAACCACACAAGCGAGGCAAACCTAGCTCTCGGGTCTTGGAGTTGTGCGTTCTGTATGCCGGCCGTCCACGCCAACCAAACCCTTTAAGTCTGATGCAACTTTTAAATATAGGGCTTTGTTCGTCAATTCAAAAAAAGTTTTACAACTCTTTGAAAGGAATTATATTGGTATTTTATTTGCAGCTACGGTGTTTGCGTTAGTAATCTGTAATGTTTTGTTTTTTTTATTAACATTGCCAGTGTTGTGCAGATTCAATGATGAAAAATCAAATCGCAAAGACCAACCGCAAAGACATAACAAATAAAACTCACGTTTAATTTTGGATCATTATAGTTAAAAGAAGATTGTTTTCATCTACCAGCAAGTCCGCAACACAGAACGTAGCAGGCCTCGGTGACGACAGTGATGACATCCGTCAGTCGGGCACAGCATGAACATGAGGAGCTGGGGTAGAGGTGCAAAGCAGCCTGAAAATGAGCGGAAACGGCTGGTGGGTGCCTTAAATAGTGCCCATTAAGTGGATGCAGATCATTTGAACCATCAGCTGATATAGAGTGCCCATTTTTTGTGGGATAGGTAACCTGTCACTGTATTGCCCACACTCAAGATCGAATATTATGTTTTTTGTAAAGGGTTGTAATCTGTAAGTAGTTCCCCATCCATCCATGTCAAGTCAAAATGTCTGTGATAAATAATTTGAGTCAGAGCAACCTTTTAAAAAAGGGGTGGGGGCTGGGAGGACTAACTTAAACTACTGTTTTCTGCATGACTTTATCAGTCTCTCACTTAACTGAATTTTGCATGCATTCATTTATGCCAAAGCTCTCTGAAGGTCCAACCACAAGATTTCACTCAGGGTGAACTCTGGACTTTGACTGGGCCATTGTAACGACTTGATTCTTTTCTTTTTCAGCTATTCTGTTTGCTGCTGTACTAGGGCTCATTATTCTGTTATATGACCCAATCTGAGCAAAGCTTTAGCTGTCAGACATATGATCTCAGAGTTGACTCGATTTGGAGTTTGTGATTGACTCAGTGACTGCACTGTGCCCCAGTGATCATCTAGACAGCTGGTATGAGGTGTTTGTGCTGATAGGCAGCCTATCAGCTTATATACTGATAACTTTTTGTTTTTCACCAAATGTGGTGCTGTGCTTTATGGCAAGATATCTCCAGGTTGGTCTTTTGTGTCCAAAGGACATTGTTCCAGAAGTCTTGTGGTTTGTAACTTTGCAAATCTAAGATGTACTGTTATGTTCTTCTTAGAGAGAAAAGGGCTTTATGTCATGAACTTTAACATTTAGCGTGCCAAGTGAGGCCTGTACAATCTGAGCTGCAGCTCTTGGGTTTTTTGCAGTTTCTCTGAGGATTGCACAATCTGACCTTGGGGTGAATTTGCTGGGACATCCACTCTTGGGAAGACTGGCAAATGTCTTGAATGTTTTCCACTCGTGAAAAATCTTTTTTCCCCTCTAGACTTCAAATTCTTGGAAATTTAAACCTCTCCCAGATTGATGAGAAGCAACAAGCCATACACCTGAATGCTCCAGACATGCAAACTGGCAAAGCTTCTGCTTTTATAGAGCTGGTCACACACATGCTCATGATCAATTAATGAAGTGCATCTGATTACCAGCAACCGGCTGCTACGTCTCCTCTTAATTTCTATGGAAACAGTAAGGGTGTACTTAGTTTTTCACATGCAAAGTCAGGTGAACATTTGTCTTCACATTGCAGTTAGTGTGCTATTTCATCTTCATGGTGTATTAACACATTATCCTCACAGTATTAGTCTTATTAGTGTATCTTGCATGTGTCATGTACACCAACGTGTAATCTGTACCTCCCCTCTGTGTTTGCCCTGTAATTATTTGGTCTTTGTAGAATGTACTGGAATTTTTGGACAAATTGCTGAGAAAGTTATCTGGTGATGGACAAGTGAAAATAAACAGTTACCTCAAAGGGAATTCATTGTATGCAGCTGTTTGTATACTTGGCAAATAGCTGTGAAGCATGCGGCAAACACACATAATGAATTTTAAACTAAAGAGTTTATTTACTCAGAGTTTATTTATTCACTTCACAGAACATCCAAAATTACAGTAACAGTGAGTTTTTGTTCAAGACCACTCTTTATCCAAAGGTCCAATTCTGTCACAGTGACATGATGTTTTTTAGGCCTTGATGGCTTCACAGTGGTTCGCAGGAACATTATCAGGTCACGGTGGCTGGGACATTTTACACTCACTGCTTTTAATTTCAGTGTGACTTGTGAACCCTTTTATTTTTCTTGTTACACTTTCTCGACATTGCAGCTTTAAAAATAGAGACGTAAATCAATTTTATGGAAAACTATCTGGGATCCAAAGTGGCAGGCTTCCCACTCTGGTTCCTGAGTGAGTCTGTTGCTTCAGACCGACAACATCCCCATTGTTTCCTGCCGGATGATGAACTGCAGTAACGCAACTGTCAAACCCCAGGTGTTGTTCTCTTCTTCTCTCCCTTTCTGTCTCTCCTCTCCTTTTCAATTTTTTTTTTTTAATCTTAGCATGGAGTCATTTTAAGCTTTGTGTAACCACATTTTGCACAAGCAGGCAACTTCCTGTCACAAATGTCCTGCAGAATATCTGCAGGGAGTATATGTAGCTATCATCACCGGTGAATCATGCATTACTTTTCTGTATTGATGTTTCTGCCTCTCACTTTCTGGCTCATTTCATTTTGGAAAAAAAAGCAACATAAAATGCCTTTTTGTCCCCCACAAGCTACTCATTATCAAGCTGACATGGTCAATACTGCAGGACAGCAAAGCATGAACACCCTCGGAATGCATGTAAAGTGTATAACGGGTAATTATGGTTGGCGAATGCTTGCAGCTAGCTACAGGCTGTGTGCACCTGTCTAAGTTAAACCAGCTCACAGTGGATGATGGAGCAAAAGCAGAGAGAGAAACAGTTAAAATGTGCGTGTTCACCTCTGTGCAGCCCTAAGAAGCAGCTTACACTATTGTTGTGACACCAAATGCAGTGGAACATCAATTATAGGAAATCACTGGAACAAGGTGACCACATTCTCACACTGTAGTGAGCAATAAGTGAGCAGTAGTGACGTAGGTAACTCTCTGCTTGTCACATGTGGATGCTTCTAAAGGATCCCTAGGCATCCCATTTAAATCTGATGGGTAAAGATTATTTTTCACCCTGTAGGTTTAATGCTGTGAAGGGCCACACTTTAACTCAACCAAGTATTTTGTGATACCTAAACATAAACTGCAAGTGATGACAAAAGCAAAAAGCAGTGAAATGAAGTGCAAAACACAAATCGCGGTCGTTTAACTCACCAACATTTAACTAAGCGCACATCCACCCCTCTAACAATTGCGCAGGCTGCCCCAGGCAATGGACTTCAAAGAAGTACAACAGGAATCACTACTCAGCCATCCAGCTGTCTGTGTCCGAGTCCACAACAGAGTAAAATCAAGGCTTAATGCAGACTTGTTGCACCTCAAAAGAGACCCAGTATCTTTTAGTGTCTACAATTGGCAGAGCACTAATTAACGTCTTGTAAGTGTCCCCACAACACCAGCAGCGTATAACAGGATGACAGAATCTGATGCCCCAGGATTAGAAAGTGTTGCCAAGGGCTTAGTGGAAAAGTTGGTGTACTGTCACATTTCACTTCAGTTCTACAAAACTCTTTCCAAGACTTGGGCCCAAACAGGATTGCGTTCCAATGGCTGGTTTCATTTTTGGACCTGGCTCCCTGTCTGCAAAATACCAGAATTTATTAGGCTCAGATGCCACCGAAGGAGACTTTTTATCTCTCATGCAAACAAAGTGTAAACAAAGGCCATGCAATGTTAACAACATTTCATTAAGTAAACGGTTATTCTTGTTTTAAAAATGACAAACGTTATAGAGGGTAGTTAGTATCATGTTACTGCTGTAACAGCTATACTGAAATAAACATTTGCTGTTCAGTGTACTATCTTCAAGCTGATGACTGAATTCTTCTAAAGACTCACAGAGACTGTAAAAAAAATGATTAGCTGATTGTGGTTTGTGACACAACGAATAAAGAATGGTCCTTTTTAAGTTTTAAGAGCGGCTATGATGTAACAGCTTTAAATCAAGCTGAAAAAAGAAAAAAAAAACGTGCGAACAGTGTGTGCGCATGCAATTAAAATAACTGCGAAATAATTTACAAATATTGTACGACAAAATTTTTATTGATCAGCCATGCCTTCATAGGTGAAAAAAGGTGAACCCTGACATATCAGTCTACATGAGGTGCCAGGAGATTACTCTAAAAGGAGAAAGACAGGCTTGAATTTGTCTCTTTTATGGACCAACGTAAATTAAATGCTGTGTTACAAATATATGTATGACTGTAAATTTAGATGAAATAGGTGTAATTGATAATTATGTAATCCTTACTATTCATCAGTAGAGGTCAAAGTTGTTATACTTCAGTATTACAGCAGGTTTGTGCTCAGAATAGGTATTATTATCTTTAGAGATATATACCATATTACTGTTGAGTGTAGTCCTTCAGTGCACATTAAACGTTGCAGTTCCTATGCGGTCATGGTTGGTCTCTTGCATTCCAACAGGAAGTCCCTCCTCCTCCTCCGCCTCCTCCTTTTGTTTTAATGAAGCCCCTGGGAGGTTCTGGAAAGCCCTGGAACTGAATGCAGTCCATCCCGTCCAAACCGCCGCCTCCTCTTCAGTCCCAGCGAGCTTGGACCAAACCCTGCACTACCTCCTGCACACTACCCTGTTTCCACAGCAACTGCAAACAGGACGAGGATAGGGTCCTGTTGAATACAGGGCTATGATTTCAACAGATGTCACGACACGCAGGCAACAGAAAGGCTCGGCTCTGGTCAGTTTATAGCGTGACTCCCCATGGAAACGATCCATGGGTAACACATTTTATATATTATCAGGGTTTCTTTTATGGGTCATCATTTTTAATAGGGCAAAACATGAAGAGGACCTCAGCTGGCTTAAAGTGTCACCACATAAAATTCAGGAAATCGATGCTACGCTGTATGACAACCTATTTAACCCTGCTGGTATTTGCACCCTTACAGCATGCCTCTGTATCCTCCTATTGTCCTGGCCATGCGTCATGTCCACAAAGCTAAAAGGCCGTTTCTCCAGTCTCTTGATTGGGCGACAACTGGGGATTGTTCTGGACCACAGTCAGGGGAAATGCTTGGGAACTCCACTTCCCAGCGTGAGAGGAGACCGAGAGCAGAACGGCTCCCGGGAGGCTCAGCCAGTGACCCCTCTGAGTGCAAAATATGCAGAGGTCACAGGGTTTCTATTGGGCAAGAACTAAATCAGACTGACACCGAGCAGCAATAACCCTTGACTCAAGAGCTGCTGGGGAGACACGCTATTTATTTGCAGGCAGATAAATGTCAAGCAAACAGTGTTGAATTTTTTAAACATGCCTTCAGCAGAAAACAATCTGTGATATAAACTGAGCGGAGTGAGGAATTTCAGCTCAGTCAGAACACGGAGAGGAGATGCCAGAGGAGGAACATTTTGTATCTTTTCACAATCATATAACAATTTTCACTTTTTGTGATTGGCAACCTTCACATAAATATTGTATTATAAAAAATCTAATCCAATAGATCAAATATATAGTAGGATGAAACAACGTTTACTTTTAAAATATGGGCTTAAGTTTGGGTTTAGGATCACAACTGTTGAGAAAAATTTTATTTTCACTGATATTATTGTGACAGACACAACAAGCTCTCGCATGCTGCCTTCCTTACTGCTGAAATATGTAGTTAATTATAATATTTCAGTCTGTCTAAACTTCAGTATTTTAAACAGGCACTGGACATGTTGCCTACAGTGGCAGGTATCTATATAAATAATGAACGTGGGATATAGACCAGAATATTTCAGCAGTTTCATTCAGACTCTTTAGTGATCATTATGCCCAAAGTACAATGACATTATATGCTGTCCCATTCAGTGTAAGGAAAAACAAGGAAAGCAATCTAGCTATTCAAAAAAATATGAAAATATAAAAGAAGACGGCTAATAAATAAATACAGATTGAGCAGTATGAAAATACAAATAAATTGATACGTGCATATGTGTCTGTGCTCGACTCTTTATTGATTACAAAGTTGGATATTGCATTGTTTGCACGGGAACATAACGAAGTATGTTTATGAATGATCACTTATATTGAATTAGTCACAAAAATTACCGCCACATAAAAAGAACCATAAGCGTAAGAAGCACTCCTAAAGAATTCACACCACAGTAACTATTGTACACTTTCACAATACCAGGAATGCTTGACTTACGCTACCACAATAATAGCAAGATATTATTGCTAGCTTTAACAGTTCTATCATTGCATAACGTCAGCCAGTTTAGTCATTTTCATGCACAATTACACATTTCAGTTGTAGTTTATAATACGGTCCATGACTAAGGGTGTAATTCTCCTAGAATTTTATTGTATTTTCTCTGAAAATATAATATAAATATATTTACAGACAAATACCTATACTTAATACTGGTAGATATACTCAAATAAGGTGGTAACAATTCAAATTTTTACAGAAATGCAGACACAAATGAGACTGTCAATAACTTTATGGCATGAGAAACTTCAGATGTTTTACAGGAAAGAAGAAAAAAATGTAATGTAAGTAATTTTAAGTCATAACTTCCGTGTGTTTCAGTGTAAAAATCGACAGTATTTCCCCTTTACATTGTAAAAAGTGTAGTTATTGTATTATGGATCAGTTTAACCTCCTACACTTTTTCTGTAATTACGCATTATTTTGCAATGCATGATTTTTGACTATCCGATTGTACTCTGATAATAACTTTAGGGTAATGTGTTTCTTCTTTCCTGTAAAGCACCTGGTTAATGACTACTTAAAACGAATTACAGTACAATTATTTATTCTTTCCTGTAAAAATTTGAATTGTTACCCCCTTATTCTAGTGTAGCTACTGGTAACCATCGGTAGGTAAATATAATTACATCGTAATTTGATAAAAGTAATAGAATTCCATTTAATTCTAGGGGAATAAGAAACTCAATTGTGGGTCATATATTGTTGTGTTATTGTTTTGAGAATGTCTTATTCGGTTGACTGTACATTAAAAATAACAGTCTAAATAATAAAATAATGAACTGTAACACTAACAGGGGCTTTTGTGCCTGTAGGGACTTAAATTTTGTTGCTATCAAGGTTGAATCTGAGATGAGTGGTGGTGTGTTTTTACTTAAGTAAATGATCTGAATATTTTCCACCACTCCTCAGGGCCAGAAGTCTAAATATTGTGCACTCTGCACGCTTCTTTAGAGAGAATAACAAAAGATACCGGAACTCACTGCCCGATGCTGCGTTTTCTGTCTATTACTTTTGATTATAAATGAGTTAACTGTAAATAACTAGACCTAGCTTAAAATTAGAGCCCTTTTCTATACGAACATAAAGGAGTGGTCTGAGTTGATATTTTTTATTGTGTATTTGGATTTGTGTGTGTCACAACCAATACAGGCAACTTTTGCAAAGGACTCTGAAGCACAAGCCAGACAACAGGTTTTCTTAAAGGTTTATTTTATTGGAATTCAGATCGGGAGGACGGGGAATCTCAGGTGAGTGTCTTTTCACTGAACAGAAATGGTCTTCTTCCAGACAGCAGAGAGGAGAGACAGATTAATTATAGCCAGAGTAGTACTGAGAGTTTCTCTGCTGTGATTTTGATTTCAGTATTTGAGCTTTTTTTTTTTTTTTTTTTTTCCAG
>VVHJ01025506.1:33811-52723 GCA_015107715.1 Tylochromis polylepis
AGTGATTTTCTATTGATGACAATCATGAAAATGGCTCGTCTTCCAACACGTTTAATGCCAGCAATTGTTTTAAAAGAGGCAATAATAAAAATTAAAAAAAAAATTACTGCACTCACTCCATCCTGGGTCAGGAGAAATCAGCGTTCTAAATTCTGCAGGTTTCTATTTATTTACAAAGACACTTCGGTTATCACGTCTGTACTTGGCTGCATTTTTTAGGGGCTCACTGAGTGTTATACAATCTGAAATGTTTCCATATTAGCGGGAGACTAAAACAAGAGGAAAATGTTTAATAAGGATTACACACACACTGGGCCTTTTTAAATGCTCATATTAGACTCTGAAGCCGAGAGAGCCGGCATCAGAGTTTTTCTGTAGTGAAGCATATTACACATCCGGGCCCGTTAAATTTGGGAAAGTGAGTGCAGCAAGTGGCAGCAAGAACAACTGAAAGGATTTAGTTTTATCATGAAGTCTGGTAAGCTGGTGTGCCAGCAGATTTCTTTTTAAATGCAGTATATAAATACATAATGTTTTGTAGCACACGCTAAAGTTGCTGCATGTGGATCTAAAGGCAGCAATCATAACTTCTCCTAAAAAAATACTTTACATTATTACGTCTGTGTTTTTTCTAATTTGTCATTCGTTATGTGTTTGAACATGTGAGCCCCATAACAACATATTTGTTACATATTAACAAATATATTAATGTCTTTGTTCGCTGCCAGGTGCCACATAAGGCTCATTTATATGCTAAATAAAGGAAATATAAAAACAAACCATTACCTTTCTCTCATTTTTTTTCAGTTCTTTAATGTATATACACTTTCAACACATTATTTCTTTTTTGCTTCTGTTGGACTTTTGTTGTTAGCTCTGTTTGCTTTTGATCATATCATTGCTTGTGTGCTTATCTGTGTAGTACCTCTGTATTGGCCTATTGCATTTCCAGGTAAGATTTTTCTCTTCCAAGCTCTCAGGGGCTTTTAAATCCCACTACACAGCTTCCTTCTATTCTTTTCTTCTAATGTTTGCTCTGTTTTGTGCTTTGCCTACAAGAAGAAAAAAAAAAAAACTTGCAAGTTTTTAAATGACACGTTAAAGAGAGGCAGAACTATTTTTTTCATTGTTTAATCTTTTGGCTAAAGCCAGTACTTTCACTGCTGCTGGCTGGTAAAATTTCAGCAATTACACAAAGTTTGGTAATGAGTGTAAGAAAAGGAGTAAGGTGGTAGTTGCATGTTTGTTTTGGTGACGGTGGCACTGAGCTGTGGTTGCTGTAATCTGTCCTGCCTGTGGGACTGACTGACAGCCACAGGTTGAGCAGCAGGTCTTCTACCTTCAGTTTCTGTCTACTGTAGAGAAAACACGCTGCCCCGACCCCCGCTTTAAGATCGTCGCAAACGCAGCCTCTCGGTAGCCTCTTCTTTTGAACTTTTTTATGCATTACACACACTCACCTTAAAAAGCCATGTCACATGTCATCACATAAAAAGTCAGACAAATGTGTGTGCTTTTGGATGCCAACGCAGGTAGCGGTGGATTTACAGCACCACGGTTTGTGCCAGTATTCAGAATATCATCAAATGGGGCCGTATGTATTTTTTTTTTTTTTAAAATAAGAGCTGTTGGGTTTTTTCTTTTAAATTTCAGACTCGAAACACATTTGAAATTGCATTAACACCATCATGCGACACTACATATCTTCACTGAATACAAACTAATGACATTTACTTTAGGCTTGGGAGCTCTTAAAGGCACAATATGTAACCAGTGTTAGGGGTTACATTCAAGGACACAGGAATTTTTAAAAAAGAAAAGAAAAGCTAATTAAATATATAAAATGTGTAAAATATTTAATTACATTTATGAGGACAGTAAGACTCTTTGATCCGTCTTTTTTTTTTTTTTAACAATAAAAGATGTCGGCTTCAGCTGTGAGTGTATCCCTATTTTACACACCAACACTCTCACACTTATTCACACACTAGAACATTTTGCCTCATAAAGCTCACAAGGGCCAAAGACTCGGACTGACTGAAAACACCCCGCCACAGGCCATCGGTGCAGCGAGACCAGCAATAGGATTGGAAACACGTGTGTATTAATACCTGCTCAAGGCCCTGAGCAAATATATAGCCTGGGCTAACCTGCTAATAGCCTTAATTTGTAAGATAAACAGTAGAAGAGTTTGACACTCACTCACCTAAGGTGCCTTTCCTCTGCTGCGCTGCCTCTGCTGCCTTCAGAGGCTTCGGAGGGACTGGGGGGGAGCGACAGCGGCAAAGTTACAGCCTGCCTCCACCATGCTATCTGTTAAAGTAATTTTCCCTCAAAGAGGAATTAATTTCCTTTCTCAGGCGGCTCACAGAGCCCCATGGCACAGCCTGACTGGATCCCCAGAGTGTGGAGTCATCGTGACCGTCTCCCTCTAAAACCTGGCCGAGCCATGAAAGCTCTGAAGCAGCTTTGAGTTTTAATTTTGTTTTATACATTATGTTGATTTAATTTATACTGTGTATTCTTTTAATTTATACTGCGGGCGGTGTGCAAGGTTGCTTTTGAGTTTTAGAAAACAGAAGTAGGAAGGAAAGGAGATCTCTATCAGACGATTATTCATCTGTATTTCACCGAAAATGTAAAACACTTAAATTACAATTTAATTCTATTATATGAACCATATATATCACGCCAAGTGTTACATTTCTGAATTACATAACTAAGAAAATTTAATTGCATAGAACCAGATTTTTATAATTCCCCCATTAGGTCAATGCCATACAGCTACAAATCATTATTATGTCTCATCTTTTTCTACCCAGACTTTCTATCTTAAATGAGGTTGACAGGAGAAAAATACATGAATTTTATTTTATTTTATTTGAGCTTTAGTTGAGCTCTGGACACGACCAATTAGAGAAAATAAGAGAAACCAGTGACACATTCACAGCTGTTTCCCAGCTGCTATTTTCCCCCCTACTTCTCACAAAGAATGACTTTTGTTTTATAGCCAAACAAATTTAAAGAGAAACACTAATGTTAGGAGCAAAAAATTTATGAAAAACTTTCCTTCTGTTCATTTCCTTCTCCACACTCAAATACTCCCCATATATATATATATATATATATATATATATATACAGAATTTGTTAAAGGCATAATTTATATAAAAACAATGTGTTGGCATCTAAAATTGTATAAAATAGCATTTCCACATTTGCCCGGCAATTAATGGTGATAAAAAATTGTGGAATAAAGGTTGTTATTTCAGGAAGCAGATTTGTGACCTTCACGACCTCGTATCAAAAGTCAAAATGTATCCATATCGGTTTAATGATGTGTTTCATTTCAAAATGAGATAAACACCATTTCCAAAAAAGTCACATTCACAAAATGATTGGTTACACTACATTAAAAAGGAACCGTGGTCATTCTAAGTCGAGCATGGAACTCAGGCAAAATGCTAGCCGTCCTTTCACTCAAACACTTATTTTGGAACCAAACTTTTCATATTTGTTTCCAATAAGTTGCAAGTCAGCGTCACAGTGACTAGCTAGATCTCTTAATATCACATGATCATGATAGTGATGACTTAAAGTGACCGTTAATGGAAGCAACAATCATCCTTGCCCGCTACCACCAACTTCTGACAAAGATGGGGTGACACGCTGAGTTAACCCCTGACACCTCTCCCTCGCTCTCTCTTCACACTCTCTCCCTTCCCCTCATACGACCTCCCTCTCCCTCCCCCGGCCCCACCCATGAACCATTAAGGCTGTTTTCTTGAAGGAAAAAAAGATGGCCACCCGAGGTCAGATCCAAGTCCAAAATAAATTGCCTTCTTTCCTGAGGCTCAGCCATTTTAATAGTACAGATTTATTATGCTGTGCTTTTTGGAGGGTGATCATATGTATGTGGTCAGTAGCGCGTATGCAGTCTATGACCCAGCCTCCCTCTCACGTTACACCCTATTTATAACATCCCCTGCGCTGGCTCCCCTCGTTCTGCAGTTCCTAGGAACCTCCTTCTGCTCCCAGCCTCGAGCTCCAGTCCCGTGTTCCTCCTGACATCTGAGAGGCTCAGCTGCAGCTTGTCCTGGGCTAACTGTTTATCCTGTACAGCCTGGCAACTGGCCGCATGCTCTGGATTACCACAGGACACCCATTTCAAAACACATTTTACTTGCTGCTCTGACTATTTTTTTCTAGCTGAAGAGAAAAGTTTGGGGATAGTCAAGGGAGAAAGGGAAGCATCTTGGATATGCGCTTGTGATCTTTCTGTTTTTGGTTGATTTAGTAACGTTGCCTCTTACACTTGCCCCTCTCACCTTTCCTGGAGGGCCGTGTGTGTGTTTGCACACGATGGATCACACACTGTTCGGCTGCCTGCGGAGCCCCCACGCCCCAGCGCAGGCCCTGCATCCCGCCTTCACCCAGTCTCCTCTGGCGCTTCACGGACGCTCGGACCACGTCTCCTACCCCGACCTGGCCTCTTCGTCGTCCTCCTCCTCTACCTCCTCACCCTCGCCCTGTATCATCTCCAGCTACCCGGGTGACGACAGCCTGTTTCCTGGGCAGCACCACCACCACCCTCACCGCGGCCACCTGCCCTCCCAGCAGCATCACCACCCACCTCAGCACCATACATCTTGGCATATCCCGCAGATGCCGTCACCTGGCAGCAGTACTCGCCACAGCCTTTGCCACCCACACTCCCACTCATCCCACGACAATGGGCCCACACCTTCAGACCTGGGCCACCCTGGTGGGCCCAGTATGTGCGCCAGCACCCCCAGTCTAGGCAGTGGCAGCACCCCTACAGGGGCCTCTTGTGTGCCTGCAGACTTTGGCAGACAGACTTTGTCACCTGCTGAGGCCGAGAAGAGAAACGGCAAGAGGAAAAGTGACAGTTCAGGTAAGAGAAGCTGGGATTTTCAGAAGCGAGAACTGAAGCAGTTCTAAAGGCAGAGATTTCATTTGTGTGTGTTTTTTAAAGCTGACACATCGCACAACCCCAGACTTCATGTAAAATACTGTGGAGGCATTTCTAAAATGTCTTTGTTCATTATTTTACTTGGATAAACATTTTAACATAAATATCAGCATTTAAGAAATTCCACACAGAGCTCAAGAATAACAGAAACATCTGTACACATCACTCTAAATCATTCAACAGCACGACTGTTGGGAATTGTGCAGCTCCGATACAAAAACAAAAAAACGTCTGGAAAGCAGTTTTGTAGGTGCCGGCTGACACGCAGCAAGGCGGGAGGCGACAGGCGGACTGAAGCGTGGAGCAAAGGCCACATCATAAGTGTGCGGGCACATCTGACTACTGCCATGTTTTGTTTAAAACTCACATCTGGTTTGTTGCGACACTTTTTAGAGAGCTGAGAATAACAGAGGGCAGTAAAGAATTAATGTCATGGATTGTAAAAGACTACACCGGTGCCTCATGGCACGCTAAACAACCGGGCGGACGCAAATTGTTCTCATTTACTAAAAACTGCAGTTAAAATAAATCGCAGGTTTACTGAAGTAAAATGAAAGACTGGAAAATATTTGCGGTGTCATGTTTAACAAAGGCCAAGTTTAGATGGGGCACTTACTACTGTTACAAAATAAATGTAGCTTATTATATTAATATTCTGTCTGTTTTCATTGATTTTAAATTAAATTATTATCACAAAAAAAAAAACCATGACACTTAATTGCTATAAAATTTAAAAGACCATTACAAGTTTCCTTAATTTTATCTCCAGGCAGTTGCATGTTCACAACAGCAAAGGTCCCTAGGGTAGTGAGCTTTAACGACACCTTTTTGTTAAATATTACACTTGTGATTCTCCCCAAAAGTCAGCCTTAAATTTTGCATGCACAATCACTTTATTGCCCTTGAGTCGGGACTCGTTCATACGAATGTATTTAAAAATTCAAAACCACAGATAATTATAAAAAGCACGCTTCTCACAAATCACTGACAAATAAACAGCTTTTTAAAGACTATATTTAAATTGATAATAAACCAGCCGATGACCTGCAAAACGTTTGCAACCTGCAGGCACCACAATAATCAATCACACGATGACAAATGGCCGGGGTCGGGTCGCAAGAGCTCTCACTAGCAAAGTGATACCAGTGAGAGTTTCTCATAGAAAGTGTGCTTGCCAGTTTCTGTCCATTTGAGGATTGCAGCCTGTCATTGCTAATCCTGCACCCTTTGGATAAGGTCTCTGCACTCGCAGTGCATCATCTGCAGTTGACCGGTGATATTCCCACGTCTCCACAGGACACTCGGAGAGTGTGTTTTTTTCCCCCCTCTGACTGGTTGGGTCTTGCTGTAGCTGACAACCAGTCTGTACACCAAAAGTTTGGAAAATATAACAGGATTAACTTTAGACTGACTTTAAATAATAATACACAGCATAAACACCAGTGGAACTAATTTAGCTTTCGATCCAAATTACGCGCTGATTTCACAGAAACGCCATATGTGACAGTTTCTTTTAAACTGAAATCTTTGCCATTTTACAACATAAAATGACAAAGATTTCAACGTTTTATTTTCATTTGCACTAAGTGTCCAATTGTCCACACGCAAAATAGTACATTTAACCCATTAATTAATCACTGTACTCCTACTCCCTTTCCTCTTTCGTCAAATCCCTGGAAAACTGACCCTCCAAATCCCACTTCCTCTACAATAGTCACTGCATACTCATTACATGTGCAGCGCATTCTCCCAACGCTAACACCAATCACGCTGATTATTGGGGCTAACTAGGCTGCTGACTCAGTCAGCTGTCTAAATATCAGAGCGCTGCCTGTTGCATGAGATAGAGCTCTGATTAGGTTTCACCATCTGGAAGAGAAACTTGAGCAAAACCTGAATTTAGATACAGAAATAATAACAAAACCCAAGAGCTCGTTTCCATGCTAAAGTTTACCCCCTTTTGCTCAAATATGAAGCTTCTCGGCTTTCTGTCTTTAATACCCAACTGTGAATGTTTCCTTAAGGAAGGACGCAGGGTCGGCTAATGAGATGAGTCTGTGTGTCTGGTTTCTGGGGAACCTGCTGCAGACTTTCAGCTGTAGTGACGGCAGAGAGCCTTTGCTGAGTTTCTTGGTCACATTTGCATAGTACTGTCAAGGGAGTGGTCGTTCTTTAAAAAGTTACTAGATTTTCTGTGGGGAACAATAAAAGGTGCTTCAAGGCTTATTTTGTTGAGGCAGTGTTGTAAAACAGACGAGTGAAGTGCCCGAAGGCGTCTTGCTGGCATTCGAAATTTCTTTTAAAGCAGCTTAAGAAAAACATTGCGGCATTGTTAATGTGTTTGAATTCATTTTTGTGTGCAAAAATAAAATTTAAAAAAAAAATCTACTTTTCAGTAAAGGGAAACAACCAGTGCTTATGTTTCCAGCATAAGAAAAATAATCCAAATAATCCAATAATCATTTTATCCATCCAATCGTACATTATTTTTAAAAGCGTCACTCCTGTAATGCGCTAAGTTCATTTGGGAACCCTCAACGATGTGCCCTGTCTGGGTGCATGTATTTTTCTCATATTATTCCTGCTTTTTTGTGGAGAGATGAAAGTTACAGGGAGAACCTAATTGCTGTGGTGTAGTGGCTGGGTCATAAAAGCCCGCCGCTTGTTTCAGCTCCAGGCCCATTGGTCTGGTGCAGCTGGCTCTGTTATACTTTTATTTCTCTTTACACAATGTCTGTGTTTACCAGAGAGAGTGGATGAACACATCTGAAAGGCCTGCTTCAATAAGACACACACTGGAGCGAAGGGACTGAAATTACAGAGAGGGAAAGGCAAGGTCAAGGGGGAGCTGGACACAAGCTGCGGGTCAAGCAATGATCGGTTTCATTTCATAAAACCCGTGAGGGAATTCTTGTAGTTTTATATATGTTTTGTTTGTCCTTGGCTCTAAAACTGTGTGAGTACCATACAAATATAACTTTTGTAGGGCAGTTTCAGTTTACCTCTCATCTTCTCTTCAAACTCAAGGGAGTTATTTTGCTCGAGAAAATATACACTTAATTAGAAGGAAGATTCTCTTTATGACAGAAAAACAGAACCAGCAGGGGTCCCTGATGAGACAAATCTGAGTTAAAGTTGAAGTTTCCTCTCTTACGTGGCTTCACACTTTGCACCGTTTGTGAGTCTGGCTCTGAGCTGCAGGACTATTTACAGTTTGGCTTGATGCAGACCTGCTGGATTAACACACACGACAGAACAGGACCGCAGATGAATTAGCATGCAATCGCTGCTGCCTTCAAGTGCAATGTGCAACTGAAGCGTGTCCAACAGAGAAACCACAAAGACTGCTCACAATAGGAAAGTTTTGGAGGGCAAATGAGCCGTATGTGTTTTCTTCGGAAAGTTTGTGGAAATACCAAAACAAAAAGTATTTTTCTGGCATGATGAATTAAAGTGGAGATGTCACAAGCTAGGAATTTATATTTTTTTTAAGGAAGTGCATAATTTGTTCCAAGTTCCCACTTTGCCCATATTTGTATTACTGGTATATGCATTTTTGAAGACATGCATTTGCAGCTTCCTAGATTTTACATATCTAACATCTAATCTCATGACTGCAGTATATTTGTTGATTTGCTGACTTTCTGAAAACTGCAAACTTAATGCCAATCAAAAGACATACAGCTGAAAAATTATGGTGTCAAAATAAATGGAAATAGCAGTACTTTAGACACTTTTTCCTTTCCTGATATAAAAATTAAAGCTGGAGCAGCAGACTTCTTCAAGCCAAATTACATCCATGTTGACAGTAAAAGAGCCAGCCTATTGTAATAGCACAGCTGCCGTCGTGCAGACACACATGTGTTGCCGCCCATGAGTCCTTCCAGCCACTTAAAGTATTCATAAACAATGTCTGAACAATAAAGTGTGACTGACAGCTCTCACTGTTTCTCTTACTTTGCCCCTTTTCTCCCCCTGCTGATTTGCACCTGCCACGTAACGTTTGCCTTATTTTTATTTTTGTTGCATATAAATCTGCTCTGAGTGCAACACAAACCTGTGTGGTGTTTGGTTTCAGAGTCCCAGGATGGGAATTACAAGTCAGACGTGAGCAGCAAGCCCAGGAAGGAGAGGACGGCATTCACCAAGGAGCAAATCCGAGAGCTGGAGGCAGAGTTCGCCCACCACAACTACCTAACCAGACTAAGGCGCTACGAGATTGCTGTCAACCTCGACCTCACTGAAAGACAAGTATGTTCCTACCCACCACTGCTTGTTTTCCCCTGGGTTTAGACATTATTGAACCCCCCCCCCCCATTAGCACATTAATGCCATGTTGTGAAAACAAAGGCAGCCTCGGGACGGCAAGGAGGCTTTTCAGCTTGCTACTGTGTTTTTGTAACTTCAGTGTGAGGGCTATTGTGCTCCAGATGTGGCTGTATGAAGGGACTATCATATTCCAGATGTTACTGACTATTCTTTCAGGCCATCCATAGTCAAGACAGGGAGACGGGTTTAAGGAAGTGCTGTCTAGCAAGTCACTTCCTCTCTCCCACCACCCCTGCAAATACAAATTGGTCTCTGAGCGTGGGCCGACTGCTGTAAAATGCAGGCACATGAAATAAATAACAGGAGACAAATGGTTGAGGGAAGGAAAAAGTGTAGTGTCTGTTGTTCTGTGACACCCGTTTGAAAGCTGTAACTCACACTTAGCTGACGCCATGCCAGCAACATTTTGCGGTGTGATAAGGTGTAGTTTGAATGTAAAAAACACGTTTTATGAGATGCTCTTAGAAGCAAATCACCACATTAGACCCACTATATATACATACATATATACACTTTCTCTAGGGCCCAGTTTATTTAGTGCCTGATTTTTAGCGTGCATGTTGGTTAAATTCCAGAGGTTAGTGGGACACATTAATGTTTTTAGTTCCACTTACTCTTACTGTTTTCACATATAAGTATGTCTGCCATGAGAAAGTAAAAATGTTGCACTAAAATGTATAACAGATAAAACAGAGGGAAACAAATTAAAGTGCATTCCTAAACATCAGAACCTGAATTTCAAAAGAGGTGATTTGTTAGGGAGCAACGTCTGGATTTATGACCCTGTCCCCAAATAAGTCATTCAATTCAATTCAGTTTTATTTATATAGCGCCAAATCACAACAACAGTCGCCTCAAGGCGCTTTGTAATGTACAGTAGATCGTACAATTATAGATAATTGTAACAATGTATTGTTACATTGTAATTGTAACAACAATTGTAAGTCATGATGCCATTTAGAATGTAAATAAATATATAATTAAATGCAAATAATTTAAAGGATATATTTAAATGCAGATATTACAAAAGACAATAAATAAATGTTACAATCTATTTGAGAATCATAGATTTTTTTTTTTTTACATATAAATTCATTTTAATTTGATGCCAGAAACACAGTAAGAAACTGGAACTGGGGCATGTTTCCCTGTACTGCATCATCCCTTCATTTAACAACGATCTGAAAGTGTTTGGGAAAAGATTGTCCCTCAAATTTTTTTTTTTGTTTGCTTCGTAAGCCACCGAATGTTTTAAGTGGGCGACAGGTCAAGACTGCTAATAGGCCAGTATAGCACCAAGGGTCTATTACTGTGCACTGTAAATGCAAGCAATGTCCTCATTTCATTAAAATTATGGTTTAGTAAATTTAACCTAGTTTTTACTGGGCTGTGTCCATACTTGCATAATAGAACATGCTGTTTAAAAATTTCTACTTGACTTTTCTGAGAATGGAATATTTCTACGAGTGCAGAGGATCATGGGACTGTTAATTTAGTACTGTGGCGTTGTGATCTTTTTTTTTTTTTCAGTCATGTGTTTAGACTTTTATTCTTGTGGATGTCTGATGTGGTTTCCAGGGTTTGTGCTTTTAAGGACAGTGTAAAGGTTTAGCAATTAATAGGATGAGACGGTCAGTGATGCTGTTTAACTGTGTGATTTTGTAACTGTGTGGTGTATGGGCCAGAAAAAAAACAAAACACACTCATACCTTTGTTTCTTAACATGTTATGCAAATATTGTGTAAAAGTACTTTTTAAAAATAAAAAACTTTAAAAGTTTTATGAATATGCAAAACTACAGTTGTAGAAAAGTACTTTTAACAAAATTAAATAGAGATTTGTTTGGTAAACATTGACATGAGAGCATTACACAGTTGCTGCAGATTTGTCTGCTCCACATGCATGATGGGAATCTCCCATTCCTTCACATCCCAAAAGTGCTCTCTTGGACTGAGTTCTGGTGACCATGGAGGCCATTTGAGTACAGTTGTGGCAAGCAAGTTGTGGTGTTTAGTCGATGCGCACTTGGTATGACGGAACTCCAAGTGTGCCAAGAAAGTTATCCCTCACACCATTACAACACTACCACCAGCCTGAACTGTTGATACAAGGGAGGATGGATCCAGGCTTTTGTGTTGTTTACGACAAATTCTGACCCTACCATCCAAATGTTGCAGCAGAAATCGAGACTCATCAGAACAGGCAATATTTTTCCAATCCTGTTCTCCAATTTTGTCGGGCCCACGTGAGTCATAGCATGAGTTTCCCATTCTTAGGTGACTTGTAGCGCATTCAGAGAGGCTCTTCTTCTTTTTCTTCTATCAGCACAAAACTATCTGGCCATTCTCTTCTGACCTCTGACATCAACAACACAATTTTTGCCAAGAGAACTGCTGCTCATTGGATAGTTCTTCTTTTTTCTGACCATTCTCTGTAAACCCTAGAGATGGTAGTGTGGGAAAATTCCAGCAGATCAGCAGTTTCTGAAATACTCAGACCAACCCATCTGGCAGCAATAACCATGCCACATTCTGAGTCACTTAAATCACCTTTCTTCCCCATTCTGATGGTTGGATTTAACTTCAGCAGGTCATCTTGACCACGTCCACAAAGCTAAATGCATTGAGTTGTTGCCATGTGATTGGCTGATTGAACATTTGTGTTAACAAGCAGTTGAGCTGGTGTACCTAACAAAGCAGACAGTTACAGTGTACATTAAGTTTCTGTGAAAACGTACTGAAATCTTTGAATCCCACTAAATGTGGTGACTGAAGAGTTTCAGAGTAATGTGCTTCTTAGGCTGAAAGTAAATGTAAATTGTAACATGAATGTGAAATGTACCTTAATGTGTATAAGTCATGCTCTGCTTTTCCTTCACATTTCAGAGGTGCAAAAACTCAGGAAAAGGCCCAACATTTTTCAGCCTTTACAAAGCATGAAATTTGTGTGAAATTTTGTCAACTCATGCAGCATATGTGTGACCTCGGTTTTGTCTGGGAAGTATACAGCAAGAGATAGTGAGGTAAATATTGGCAATGCAATCAGTTCTTGATTTATGCTGCGTGTGCCGTTTGGGGAAATCTGATGGATGTTTTAAGTCTTGCAAAACAGAAATATTTTCAAAGATGGCAGCTGTAAGGCTCCAATGCCTAATCCCTTGCATGACTGGGTTTAAAAGAGAGTTTAAAAGCAGGGGAAATATTAAACAAAGACAATACTGGACGATAAAGTCGACTGTAGCTACACACCTAATTGTGATATAAACCTAATCAAACTTTGCAGTGTTTTAATCAATATGATTTTAACTAGATTTGACTTGAAAAATGAAATGGTTCTTGACATCTTTTGTACGTGTATTACATTAGTACACCAGAGTATCTCCAGAGAGGCCATTTCCAGAAAACCAAGTGACCTATTAGTTCTCCCTTTATGCTTGAATGAGCCGTTTCAAACCTGTAGATTGACCTACCCAATCCTGAGTTCAGGGTCTTTGGTATTTTGTATAAACTGAGTGTCACTTTCAGTGTAATTTTAAGCAGTTCAGGTGAGTCTGAACAGTTAATTTTCTGATGTCTTGAGAATATTAATAAATAAATGCTCCTCAGCTTCAGTCCTTGTCCCTCTCCTGCTTTTAGCAAAGACCCCAAAGCCTGTGAAGAATCTGAGGTGGTCTTCAGTCCATTGTACACCCTTAACATTTAAGACAAACGTTTGTGCTGTCAACTAACTTCCTGACCATGTGACTGCTCACCCCCCTGGGAACGACACTCCCCAAAAATAAACCCCTTCCACCCTGTGTGACAGGGGCAAGCTCGGCTTCCCATCTCATCCTCCCCCTCCCCGTTAGTGTCGACACTAACAGAGCCACTGCTTCTATTTGACGTGTAAACTGTTTTAAGCAACAGCTTAATCATCAGTCTGAGAGACGTAAATACAGTCGGGGCTGTCGAGTCAGGGAAAAACAGGTAGACGCCAAGTGCCAGATGTAACTGAACATCCATACATAATTGCTGGTGTAGAAATAGCTGCCAAACTTTAAGAGAAAGTTGCTGTCGAGAGCATTAAGGATTCCTAATTACTTCTTGGTGATTTATGTCGAGTTTAATCTCTTTTTAAGTGCAATGATATTGATATTTTCTTTCTCCCTGCAGGTGAAGGTGTGGTTCCAGAACAGGAGGATGAAGTGGAAAAGAGTGAAGGGTGGCCAGCAGGGGGCAGCAGCTCGAGAGAAAGAACTGGTGAACGTGAAAAAGGGGACGCTGCTGCCGTCAGAGTTCTCTGGCATTGCGGCACTCCACCATTCGACGGACTCCTTAGCCAATGAAGACAGTCATGACAGCGACCAGAGCTCTGAGCATGCCCACTTATGATGCACACATGTGCAACCCTGTGCCCCCGGAGCCTCTGCCTCAGGACCGTCCTTAGAAGGACTGCTGTTTGCTGATTCACCATCGTCATACAACGATGTTAAAAAAAATGTACAAATGTACAGAGGAATGATGTATAGTAGAGATGGAGCTGTCATGCAGGCAAAATGTAAATTTGATGAACTGAGCACATAAAAGGAGACGGTGCCATTGGTTTAAAAAGTCCTCAATAAATGCCCCCCCCCAAAAAAGAGAAAAATATTATGAATCTGCAAATGTGAGATCATTGCTTATATAAGTCTTCTGAACAGTACAAACAAATTTGGAAATCTTATTCATTTAAACATTCCATGTTGTTTGCCTTGAGAAAAGCAGGCCGTGGCTTTGATTTGCACTGTTAAACATACAGTCTGCTCCTCAATCGGTTTCTACTGTAAAAACTGTAAATTACAATGTAATGGAGTTATTGGTCAAATCAAGTGCCAGGAAATGAAATTTGCCTAGCTAATATAAATGATTTGTAAATAAATATCAGTATTGTTTTACCTTAACAATGATTCTATACCCAGACTATTCAGCTCATGCAGTAATAAACACTGATGGTTCTTAAGCTGACACTTTTCTGCCTGGAGATGATGTTTTGCAAACAAATCCGAAACCCCTTTTCAGGGTCTGTTGCAAATTGAATAAAATTTAACCAGTGGTAAATGGAATTTCTTATGTTCAACTTTTTCCCCCATTTATGCAGCCATCCACACTTACGAATCTAAGGTGATGAATGCGTGTTCCACAAAGTGAAGCCGAAACAAATTAAAAATTGCAGAGTGTGTAGAAAGCCAGTGATGTGGGAGTGGGAGCAAGCTAAAATCACCTTTGCCTGGGGGCAGGGTTGGGACTCCAACCCGCAAAGGAACGGATTCTGTTACAACATCCAGTTGAAAATAATTTCATGTCTTGATCTCATCTTTCAGCACGTTGTGATTGTGCATGCTAATTTGTTTAAGAGGCACCACTGCATTTTTTTTTTTTCGCTCCCCCAAACCCACAGCATGGGCGTGATTATTTTCTTTCCCGGTTTCCCTGCCACTTTAATTCCATGAGTTATTCTTATTAGTATTTACAAATATGAAACACTCACCGTTTCCACTGTGTCTTAAATTTTAACCTGTGGACAGTATCGTCCTGGATGTAGCAGACCATATATGTAACTGATAAACAAGTCACAGCACACTCACCTTCAGATATGTTCTTGCCACAACCAGCTTTCCCCTGACTTCTGGAGCTTGGCTGCTGTATTTAAAACAAAAGCAAGTAAGTAACATTTTCTTAAATCCTTTAAAGTTTATTTTTAAACTCTTGAATAAAGGCAAGAAATTGCCCAACTTCAATCTGCCTCTATATGGCAGGGTCAGATGGTCTGATTTATTGAGGTTTTTGCATGATGTCATGTGCATATCCCTCAAGAGTTGTCTGCCATATCAGACCTGATACAACCACATGTACAGAGGGAAAATGTCAAAAAAATGTGCATTCTCTGACTGCTTGTCATGTGGTTCCTTGTGGTTGCTTGCTGTCACTAGGCAAAACTGGTCACCAGCAAATTATTTGGGGTTGCCCATAGTTTGCATGGAAGATGCAGGCTTGTCTGCAAACACTTTCTAACTACTAGAAAAATGGTAGTAAAGCTTGAAAAAGTGCAAAACAAACTATAAATGGAGACCATTTGACTTCAAAGTAAAAGTTGTACCTTAGCGCTATGGTCAACATGTTTCAAAAGCTGCAGCTTTTACTTTGAAGGTAAATGGTCTCAGTTTCTGCCTTGTGTCACACTTTTCAGTTTCACTACTGCCTTACGGGTATTTGGCGAGTGTGTTCCATGCAACTGTGGCAATCTGCTTGGAACCAAAGAAATCACAAGGTGGTCTTCTTTAACACGACAAAGAATGTATATTCTTAGTAAACGTACGTCACAAAATGGTGGACGAGTTAATGTCATGCGGTTAATGATCATGTGACCACAAAAAAAAAATATATGATAGCCTAACATGTGCTAATAGCTGGGGAGGTGTGCCAGTCCAAGAACAGAAAATGTTGAATATTTGACCCAGCAGTGCGTTATCATCAGCTAAGGCTAGCTCTGGTTAGCTATCTTCCTTAGTTAGCAAGGCACATGATGTAGGCTGGAATGTGCATATTTGCATGCCCGAAAAACAAGTGTGAAACAATAAGTACGGCTAAATCCTTAGAATTTATTTTAGTTGACTGGAACAAAACCCTTCAAGAATCAAATCTTGTTAGTTGGTAGCCATCTGGGGCATTATCTAAATTAACATTAATTTCAGTCTCTACGAGCTAAAACTGCATGTATAAAATTAAAATTAAAATCTGACATAAAATGCCGAAACAAAGTAAGATTATAAAATGTTTTTCCCCTGCATTTAAGGATCAGAGATTTTAAAAAGTCAATGACATTCAATAACTTCAGACGATTGCAGGCGAAATAGCTGCTAGCAACGCTAAGTGGGCGGTGTCCAAGTTAATGTTTTATAAACTTTGAGGTGAGCAGCTGAAATGACTATCTGGCACATGATACTATTAATTAACTGATAGTAGACGCATTATAGGGTTATCAGTTAGCAATCAACAATCTGTGACAAAGTGACGCACAGCAAGCAAATTGCCCTAAAATGGCAACAATCTTATCAGTGCATTTAAACCTAAACGAAATTCAAGGTTTGACGCTTCTAAAAAAAATCCCCTTGTTACCTGATACTGAACAAATAAATGAGTTTAAGTTGTCTTCTTTAACTTTTCCGAACTGCTGAAGTACTCATTACATTCGACTACTCTACAAAGCTAACCTGGAATTTTAAATAAGCTACATGATAAAAACAAACAAAAACTTAGGCATCTCATTAAAGTGACAAGTGCCAGTGGTTATTACCCCCTGGTGTAGCCCACCCTCCCCCCATCCATTTTTAAATTAGTTACAGTGACCAGATGTCCCACTTTATGTGGGACTGCACAGCATTTTTATCACTGCTTCCCCAGAAAAGTGAACAAGTGTGAGTCATGACACATTCCCACTGAAACCCAACAATGATCAACAAGACAGAGCAGCAGCTTAACAGTTATTGCGAAAGAAAAAAGAAATACGGTAATCTGTGTACACGATGACAACTGCATAAGACTGTAAAAAGTATTACTACTCACAGTATTGACATAGTGATGCATTTGGGAAAACAGACTCCAAATAATACAATGATACTGTGTATTTGTCCTTCACATGATCAACGCCAGGCCTTCAACATGCACAGTGTGTGACTCCATCTTTTAAGTTATGTTAAAATTTCAATACCTCACAACATTACTAACGTGTCCCCTGCAAACACCAGCTCTCACATTTAGCTTGTGACCTTTAAGGGTCCGGGTCCACCCATTAAGTTACTGCAGTTTGAGCTCTGTCTAATGATTCGGTTCACAGTAGTTTAGCACTTCTGCAGTAATCATGTACCCAGCTTGACTGAGGAGGACACTGAGCTGATTGTTCAATGCAGGTCAAACTTTGGGAAGTAATCCTAATGTCTTTTTCAAACCTAAAAAGAAGTCATTCATCAGCTTGCGCAGCTAGTTTTAAAGCATGTCCCGACTCGAAAAGTGCAAAAATAAATGGAAATGTGTTGAGGGAACTGCCCGCTCACAGTCAGCTGTTCTAGTGTGTGGTGAGCTCATTTATTGACTTCTGCACTTGGAGGTATCGCTCAGGTTGCCTCTGTAATCGAAGGAAGAAAGAAAGAAAGAAAGAAAGAAAGATAGATAGATAGATAGATAGATAGATAGATAGATAGATAGATAGAGTCTTGAGCCGAATGCCCCCGTCTACTTCATATTGGTTTGCTCCCGACCCTGATGTGTGATCTGTAACCCTGTCGAATATTTTGAATAAAGTTTTACCTGATATTCAGACAAATAGTAACAGTGGGTGAACAGCTGGATAACTTCACTTCAGCTCACAAAAACACTCTCCACCCTCCAATACACGCAGACAGTAAGCTGCGTAAACAAACTCTCGCGAGATAAAGTGACGTCGAATGACACACATGTATCACCCTGACCAAAGGTAAACTTCCTATAAGGGGGGGGATTTATAAAGGGGGTATTTATAGGTAATTGGTCGCAGTAACAGAACCCTGCGGTGACTTTAAACCCGGGCAGAGTCGGTTTCCTCGATGTGAGAACTTCACTCATCCGTTGCACGCTCTCTATTTCGCTACTTTAGTCGAAAGGGGCAGGGCACTTGGACTGTGAGGAGACGTCTTGACGTGGTTTAGCAGAACTTTGCACCTGCACAGGTAACAGAAACTCACCTGTGTTGCAGCTGTGAGTGCGCCGCTGTCAAATCTGAAACCATGGAATACGATTCGCTGTCGAGGGGAGCCCGGGCCATGTTTTTCATGCTCACATCGAATGAATCATCTTTTGAGAAGGTGGAGGATGTCCCTCAGTATGTGCAGCAGGTCGGTGTAGCCTCGTTTTGTTCACAACTAATACATCTGGTGTTTTAGGGTTATACTGAACCCGCCCCTATTGTCCCCTCACTTTATCATATACAGTTAACGGAGCCTTTTCACCAGAGGCTGGTCAGTAAAGTATCGATTTGCCTTGAATCGATCAACTGAAAATTTGCATATGTAAAACAGCTGAAGTATTCGTCAGAGGAAAAAGGTCAAACAGTCTGTTTTGCTTCTTCGTAAATGAGACTTTTGAACTGCACAGATTTTATTCAGAGCATTCAGAGCTCTAAGTACACTGCTCAAAAAGAATAATAATAAAGGGAACACAAAAATAAGATCTGAATGAATGAAATATTCTTAGTAAATACTTTGTTCTTTACATAGTTGAATGTGCTGACAACAAAATCACACAAATTATCAATGGAAATCAAATTTAGCAACCCATGGAGGTCTGGATTTGGAGTCACACTCCAAATTAAAGTGGAAAAACACACTACAGGCTGATCCAACTTTGATGTCATGTCCTTAAAACAAGTCAAAATGAGGCTCAGTAGTGTGTGTGGCCTCCACGTGCCTGTATGACCTCCCTACAACGCCTGGGCATGCTCCTGATGAGGTGGAGGATGGTCTCCTGAGGGATCTCCTCCCAGACTTGGACTAAAGCATCCACCAACTCCTGGACAGTCTGTGGTGCAACGTGGTGTTGGTGG
>VVHJ01025508.1:0-10276 GCA_015107715.1 Tylochromis polylepis
CATCTAAGGACAATAATGTTTTATTTTTCATCCCAAAATACCCCTCCTTGGGTGGGAATGGAAGCAGATTCTTTTAAAATGCCATTAAACTTGTACTTATACTCTGCACAGTCAAAACAGTTAAAGAAAGAAACAAATAATCCTATAGTCCGAAATATGATTGAATATGATTCACAGTAAAAGAAATTATGACTATTAAGAATAATCTCTCTCAGTTTAGTCCGATTTGGGGAAATGCTTTATTTGCACCAGGAAAGTTGGACGCAGGGTTCCAGGGTTGGGCAGAAAAAGGTGTTGGGAAAGTGGGTGATCTTTTTTGTGATGGAATAATGATTTCATTTGAGGATTTAGTCTCAAAATTTCAGATCCCAAAAAACCATTTCTTTAAGTATCTACAGATTAGAAGCTTCATTTCTTCCATGCAAAATCAGTCTCTTAACGCTCCCCAGTTAACTCCTCTAGAGGAGTTAATGTTGAAAAAATGTTGTAACAAAGGCTTAATTTCAACATTCTATAACTGGATTGTCTCTGCCTCTCCGGAAACATCAGCTTCTAAATTAGAATCTTGGAGAAATGACTTAAATGTTAATATTTCTGAGGATACATGGAAGTCAGTTTGTTTAAAATCACAAAAACAATCGATTAATAGTAACCTAAAGCTATTACAATACAACTGGATTATGCAAACATATGTAACACCGGTGAAATTGAACAAATATAACAACAGAATTCGAGATACATGTTTTAAATGCGGAGAAGCCCGTGGGACATTTTTCCACTGTATATGGGAATGCAGAATTGTCTGTGCATTTTGGCAGGAGGTGATGATTAAAATAAACCAAATTTTAACTACGAAGATTGCTTTAGATGCAGAAATGTTGCTACTACATATTTATCCTAAAAATCTTACACTAAGAGCCCATCAAATTAAGTTTATAGATTATTGTACATTACAGGCAAAACGTATAATTGCATTAAACTGGAAAAAATCAGATCCTCCTGCTATTGGTGCTTGGATAAATTCTTTGGCACAATGTATGGCAATGGAAAATATAACTTATTTTCTCAAAGACAGGTTAATATATTTTGATGATATTTGGAAGCCATTCAAAAACTTTATAAAAGAAGCAAACATCGGACAACTCCTGCAGGAGTGTGGATAATGTGAAAATTGTTTAGTTTGTGCTAGCTATCTCTATCTGATTTTTTTTGTTTTGTTTCTTTCAATATGTATAAATATCACATAATGTACTAATGTATGCATATTCCAAGTGTTTTTACTTGATGTAGGTTTGAGAGAGAGCAGGGAGGGGAGGTGAGGGGGGGGAAGTGTTCTTACTACTGCTGTATAATACTATGAAAATAAATCTTTGTCTGCGGTTGAAAAAATCAATAAAAATATATTTTTTTAAAAGTGTATTCACTTGACTATTTCATTGATCGAGTAGTAAATGCAAAGGATGTTTTTTCTGTCATAAAGTACCCCTCTTGTGCTTCTAGATTGTATTTTTATAAAATACACAATATCTAAGAATGGTACCAAAGGCAGCACATCCCTGTCCTTCAGCAGACAAACATGAAAACATGCAACGACTGTAACGAATAAAAATCTTTTCAGTCGTGACTTTGCCAAAGGCAATGAATATGCCAGGGTTGTTATTGTTTATTCCTGTCCTAGTATTGTAGCTGTTAAGCACATAAGCTTGCAGTGAGAGCATAATGTCTGTTACGAAGACCTTTCATTGTCCTTAGCTTTGATGAAGGAACAGGATGCAACAGGTTGTGGTCTTGAAATTCAGGATCATGCATAAAATCAACAGTGTTAATAGTCACCAAAAATTCTCTCCTGCATTTAATTGAAGTTGAGCAAATATAAAATCAGCAAAGAAAGAAATATAAAAGCTTTTCAAGCATCTTATATTAAAAAATCAGACATTTTAGATGTACTTTTGAACCAGCTCGTTAGTGTGTGAAAAGGTAATCAGGTCACTTCTATTTCTGAGGGAGATTATGACGTGCTTCAAAGCTTACTCATGCAGTGGACTAATGACAACACTTTATATATGAAATATTGTTAATAAATGGAAACTTAATATCATGTTAATTTACTATAAACAAACAAAGGGATTATGATGTTTACTGTCTACTACTCAGTATTAATTTGTTACTTTGTCATTAGTTTATTTATATCAAATAATTACTTACAGAAGTTTTTCTTTTTAAAAAGGGCTAGAATCCTATCTTTTACCAGCTTCAGTTGCTTTCTGAAAGCATTTATATTAATTTTGTTACTTTAATAACATAACATAATAGAACATAACATAAAAACAGCTACCAGGTATAGAGTTTTTCTAGCACAGTATGTTGGAAATCTTTAGAATCCTTGCAGCATACCTTTAAAACTGACTGTTGCAGTTACGCTATTCGAGTCTTTAAATCAACCCACTGAGCTTTTCTAGCCTTAAAGCTACAAATGTAAAACACATTTCAGCATCTTTAACTCACTATTAGCTCTGGATTTTGATATGAATCCCAAATAGCTGTAGAAAGAACATAAGATTTGGGATTATGCCTTTAATGGGAAGTTAATTTGAGACGTGTACTTTGTCCAGTCCAAATGTCATCCAGCTATTCAGAGCATATATGAAGTTCAATGGTTCTTGTTTAAATGGGCTGCTGTGGTGGTAAAAAAGAGCTAAAAGGCTTGGGGGGAAAGGGTTGTTAATTTAAGGGGAGGTCATGTTGCCCAAGAGTTTAATTTGACTTTTGAGAAGTCTTTTCTATTCACACAAATGAATATCAGTAAGTTTTCTTGCCTTTCAGCTTGACCTACTATGGGCCTACTTTTGACACATACTCACATACACACGTGCAAAATAAGATAAGATACCCCCTTGCACAGCATTTTGCCTTTCTGTCAATAGGCAAAGATTGCAGTTCAAAAGTAGCCTTGTTTTTCTTTTTAAAATAAAGCTGAGGCAAAATAGGCCTTGATCTCTTGGAGCAAAAAGTGTGTTTGTGGAAGATTTCCTCTAATCCTCGCAGCTAAGTGCAAAACAAGAATCCAAGGTCAGCTTTCCAAGGGATGCAGGGGCCATATTTCTATCATATAAAGGGATTTACACAGTGGAGCTCTGCAGTGTGTAGCTTTTCTGCTTCCATTGTCTCAAGAATATACACCAACTCTGTTTGTTTACATAAGCAGGTATGCAGCCTCCAGTATATCACACAAAGCAAAAGCACATGCTTGAATGAAACCACCCAGGTTTTTCTTTGTAATGTATGTATGTTGGTTTTGGCATAAGGTGTTGCTATGGAAGCATGTGTTGTATTTATGTACATGAATACATAAATACAACACAAAAGCATACAAAATGCTCTTGTGCATCTTCGCATGTAATATTTCTAATGAGGGAATAACTTGGATATAAAAAGTTATTTCTTTAAAGGCGACCACTCTTCTTGACACTCAGTAGATAAGAAATTCAGATACATTATTTTTTTTCTGGAATTTGCATTCTTTGTGAATGCATGTGTAGGTGTATTACATTAGCGTCATTACTGGGAATGATATTAAAATATCCGAGGGAATTAATCTCTATTGCTTATGATGTATGTTTTAATGGTCCCCTAAATGGATATTCAGTAGTCATTAATCTTACATATGAAATGGGTTCTGTAATCATTTCCACAAGGACCTTGCTCAGAAGAAATGACAGCAGGACATCAATGTATTTTCCAAAATTAATCTGTAATCACAAAAGGGAATGGGGTGATAATTTTTTTAACATTATTTTTTCTTACATCACAAAAAAATACAGCTATGTAGAAGTAAGTAATGGAGTCAGATATTGTAGAAGTATAGCAGTTTGTTGGAAATATGTTTAGTTTGTAAACAGATTTTGGGCTCAAGGATGAGCAGCAACTTCCTCTTGTAAAGGTTTAGTTTTATCTGTCTAAAGGCTGTTGGGGTGAGACTCAGCTTTTAAAATGATTGAAAAGCATTAGTGCATGAAGGTCACTGCCCCACATATTGGCAAGCGCCCTATGCTACCAAAGATTATACTACTGAGTCTCATCCAAGGTTGGCAGCGATAATTTGGAGCTAAATCTACATATACATATTGGTGTGTTTAACAGAATAGTAATAGCTTACAGTGCATGGTGAGGTGGTGATTTTAAAAAAGGGAAACATGGACAAATGTTGAAAGTCAGGCCAACATATTAAATGAAAGTTGTCTAAGCAACAGGGACATGGTAAGCTAGCTTCATTGTTTTGTCTTAACTACAGTCACTGTAGATTTGGCTTTCAGGAATGCCTAAGGTGATGACTTTTTGATCCCATTCAGTGTAAATCAAAATACAAACACGTATAGCTTTGATAGTATTTCAGTTATAATAGTCTAACTGCAGTGAGCCAACTGAAAAGATTTCTGAGTCAACAAAAATCTGATTGGATACTGCTGTTTTAAATAGTTTCAGGAAATAATCCAGTCATTAAAAACTAAACCTGACAGAAAATAATATCCCATATAATTAGAAGAGAATTATAAATGTCTGAAAATAAATACAAAATATAAGAAGAAGGGGCTGTGGTTGCCTTCTTATCCTCAGAAGCCCCAAAGGTCTTTCTGAGGTTCCTGCTTGAAAATGTCATGCCCAAAATAATTACAGTAGTTCTCTGCAATTACAAACTTTGTCTAAACAATCTTGGTATCAAAATAAAGCTAACACTTGTGAGATTTCATCATAGGTGTAAATATTACAGCAGATGTTACTGTGTCAAAGTTACTTTTTCTATGTTCCAACCTCAGTAAGTAGATTTTTTTTCCTCGCCTAATTTATTTTTGGATTTTATTGCATATAGCCACTTTGAAAATATGCTTAAGTAGACAATAAACTCGAGGAAACCAGTAATCAAATCAACATATGAGCATTATCTGTGCAAAGACTGCTGCTGTTGAAGTGAAACACAGAGGTTATTTATTTGGTTTTTCAGCACTAAACACTTTCTTGTTTTAGTTTGCTTACATCCTTCTAGACACGTGGTTTCCATTATATTCATTTTGCTTTTGACATTTGGGCTGATCAGGCTTGATTAACTATAATTGAGGGTGTGACTTTTTACAAAATTTTTCAAGTCCAAGGGCACTATTATTAGGTACAGCTGTTGATGGACACATGGGATGTTATCAGTTTTATTATAACGTTATTATCCTTTTCTGTGTGTTTGTATAGTTCATTGACTTCACTGAAGTCATTTCTGATCATTATTGTACGCTGTGGAGAACTCAACAGGGAAAAAAGGAACTAAATTATATAAAAAAATTTGAATATGCAAAAATAAAGTATTCTCATGATACATCATAGAGCAGAATCCCAGATAAAGGTAGGAGATAGAGGAGATAGAGTTTAGATTCTGGTGGTGGTGCAGCAAAGTAACCAGATGGCTGATGGAGACTTTGAATGGGATGCCTTGGAGAACCCAAATGATGTGTAGATTGGGAAGAGGAGGGTTGCACAATAGCTGTTATGTAAAGCAGACTGACAGATCACATTGAATTTAAAGTACAACGACTAAGGGCTGATTGGCTTAGAGAACACGAGCAGATAACGTATAGGACAAAGGTACTAACAATGTAGTTCTAAATGGGTTGAATTTTACAGTGGAAAAATGGAAGTGACATTAAAAATGGAAAATAGAGCTGCAAGAATAGCCCATATCAGAATAAACTCTGAACACCTTTCTATTTTTTTCCATCCACACAGTAAGCAGTTTGCAGCAATGTGGTGACCAGAGACCACAGAAAGTTAATGAGATTCAAATAACAATGGGAAGAAAAAAAAGCCGGCAGTGCAAAATGGGCATATCCCAAGATAAACTTTTCTCAAACTCTTCTTTGAGGCGGGCCATTGACTATCAGTGACAATGCAGAAAACCAGCTATTGACCTATGACAGGTGTAGTCTTTGCTACACCTGGGACTCTGAGTTTTCCCAGTCAGGATGAGTGTCAGCACGTAATTTGTAATTTGTAATTTGTAGTTATTCATTTGACACACTTAGGTTAAGACACTTATGTGCTTAGCAACTACATTAAAGCCAAATGGAGCCTAGAATGTTTGCACACAACCGTCAGCGAGAAAGCAATGTGCGACAAGCAAATTGCTCACTGTTAGGACACAGCTTTAGTATTCAAGGGTAAGTTGATGCCAGGGTTTTTTTTTCCCCCCTTTTGTTAGTGATTGGTGATTTTTACCATAATGTAGCCTTCGCACCACACTCGTGATCTGTTGCTCAGTTTACTTATAGTGGAAGGGGTAAACAAGAAAAATCTCTGTTACCTGATTAACGTCCCACTTACTGAACACACAAAGAAAAATGAAATCATTTCTGTTTTGTTTTGGGTGTGACCTTGCAAAATTTTAGGTGTATTTTTTCTTCTGTCTTCAGCTTGCACGTACTACCTGCCCTTTTATAAATTTATGTCATACCTTATTGCATCCTGTCTCACAAACTCATTTTTCAGCCAATTTTATTTTAATCTGGTGAAAATGGCTTTTGACAGAACATATTTTCTCATATATAACTACTGAATAGCTGCAGACAGAAAACATGACAAGTATTACATAACATTTAAAAGATGTCTGTATAGGTTCTCAGTCATCCAGGTCATGGTAGTCTAGGGAGCTTAGAAAGAAAAGCGACTGCACTTCTTTAAGTTTCTTGAAGATGTTTCACCTCTCATCCGTGAAGCTTCTTCAGTTCTAAGACCAAATGGTGGAAAGTCTCAGGTATAACATTTTAAAGACTTACACTACATTGCTTGGTGGTTTCAATTGCCTTTGAGTTCACAAAAAAATAAAAGTGGTTAATGTACCTCACCTGCCTGTTTCATTCCACCTAGTCATGAGGTAATTGTTGATGAAACAGTATTTTCTGTTACTGTAGTTACTATGGAGTGGAATTATATGATAAACTTCATTAGTTTTTGTTGTTTGATATTGTTAATGCTACTGGAAGTGTCGTTTGTAAGGAACAGTTTACCAGATCCATTGTATGAAATATGCCATCTGAAGAGCTTGACTTTTGAACATCAGATTTAGTGTTTCTGTGTATGAGCCATTGTAGATGCTGTTTCTGTTTCTTGCATTAAATGAACAATCTATGACAGTTTATTTGAAGTTTAGTGGAAGTGGCCACTTTATTTGATACTGCATCAGCCAGAAATATGGTACCTCTGAAAAATGCATAATTTAACAAGTAATTTCTATTACACTAGCACCTGGGAAAATGAAAAACAAAATCTAGCAGGGACAATTTTATTTTCAGATTTCCTCTTAAAGTAGCTTCCAAATCTAAATATTCTTTTGTCTGTCAGGGCATACAAACTTTCATATTTGTGTTAATGCTGGGAACTGGTTGCCCTGCTTTGCCACATTACCATATTCAGTGAGGAGTCTCAAGAAATAAACAACATAGAAAAAACCCTCATCTGAGCATTTGTATGTAACCCATTTTCCAGCAAGTTTTGTGGTTGTTCCAGATGCAGGATTATTGTAGGATCAATTAAATTATACTTATTTTGAATGTGCAGTCCAAGAGAAACTGGTTAAACTACATGACTTTAAACAGCATCAAGATCATTTCTATTGTCAACTCCTGGCCGACTTAGCTGACATCCACAGTGTTTCCTGAATAGTTTCTAAAATCTTAATCCATTTGGTCTGGTCATACAACAGTGAAATATATCATCAGTTGCTAAAAAAAGAAAACATTTTTCAATTTCTACTGCTGCATGTTTAAATTGTATCAGCCCTGGATTTTTTTTAAATCTTCCTTTTACCTACGTAATAATCAAAGTTGATGACAGAAAATTCTGTCACATGTGATACACAGTGGGAACAATAAACCAGTTCTCTGTGTGTGTGTGTCTCACTTGCTTACATAAGAAGAGAAAGACAAACAAATAACAGCCAATATTCAGTCCAGCAAGCTATGCTTATTGTCTCTTCAAGCAGAAACCCATTTTCTCAAGGCACTGTAGACAATGAATAAAAGACAATGATCACAGAGGTATTCCTCCTGAAGGTCAAGAGTAGATAAAACAGAAGTCAAGAAAGTGAAAAATGTAAATCTAAATAAATGATGATTTGATTCCTCACATATTTTTTTTTTACCATCATGTTTTACTTTCTGTAAAAAAAAAAAAAGATCAATCAAGTAAGACAGAAAGATACACCTTTGGATAAAGATACTCAATATTTCTGATGGCTTCCTAGTAAAAGTAGTGCTATAAGGTGAAGGAAAAACCTGAAATTCCCTTTAATTTATATTCTTTACATTGCTTATTGGCTTTATTCAATGTAACAAATAAATAAATAAATACAAAACTCTCAATGTAAAAGAAAAAAAAAACAGCCAGTTGTTTGCAATTTGAATGTGTTTTAATGAACAACATAATTTGCTCTAAAATTACTGGCTTCAGCTTTGCTCAGGTGAAGATGGACATTCTTTGTTCTTTTCTACCCTTGGGAGCTGTGGAGTGTGCCAGTACAATGGCTAGACAGTAAGCAGACTTTAATTGATTCTGCCAATTACTCCGTCTGCTGGCAACAAAGTGTGGCAAGTTACAGTGAGAAGCAAATCGGTTTAATGAGACTAGGTGTCCCAGGCCTGGTTTCAGGGAGTTTGACGAGTAGAATACTGCAGTTGGCTGTGATGATACAAGACACAGATCACATCAACAGCCCATTACATCCAAACCTACTGTATCTTGCCATGTGGGAATGTAGCCTTTCAACACACTTTTTACAGTGACATCATCTAAGCCACCTGCACGCAGAAGATTTATATGTTCTCAGCAAGGTTTAAGAGTGCTTAATAGCACATGTGATGTGATATTTTTCATCATGTCTGTTTTCATGTTTAAATTAGTCTTTATTCTCTTTGGTCTTTTTCAGAGGAAAACCAGTCTAGAAATATAGCCTCAGTGAAAGCATGAACTAGCTGTTTGACAAATAACCTTCTATGGTATCAAGTGGCAATAACTAATGTGTTGCATCTGAGGAAATAGCATTGATTGTGAGGGTCATTTACTCCCTATTGAGAAGGAATTTGTTTGGTCTTTTTTTTTTTTCGCAGAATGTGAAGTATGGTTATACAATGCTGAAGATGTAAGTCTGTGGGTGGGAGGCAGAGCAGACGATGTGTGCCACACCAAAGTTCTAGGCAAAGGTGCCTTAATGATCTGAATTGAGGATCTTTGAAAGAGAATGAATGGCAATGAATCATTTGCAAAAGAAGGAAAAAAAGATGCATCAAGGTGATCACAGATCAAACCCTTAGAGCACAGCTCACAGTCTTTCCTTCTACCCACAATTACTCACACCTCTGTGAATATCATAGTCAGAAGGAGAAAACAATGTTAGATAATGGTATTGTCAAGGGAATTACATTAGAACCCTTGAGACTTCAAAAGGGGTTCTTTACAAAAGCAATTATGCAGCTTGTTTGTCTCAGAGCTTTCTTATCCTACAACTTTGTGTCAATAACCTTAAAAGTAAATAGCTAAGTAGGGCTAAAGGGGCTGTAGAAAATATCACTGAAGGTCGCATTTAGACTTTCCTGTAGTGAGAAGGGTAGTTTACAAAGGTGGTAAAAGAGCTGGATGTTTTCTGCTTTTTCAGGACATGAAGATTAATTACAGGGTCACATTAAAGATTGGCACATGCTTTAAAAGCCTCAGTAGACACACAGTGTGGCGTACACTGGAGTAAACATCTGCATTACACAATGGGAGAGAGTCAGGATAAATTATATGTTCGGTCTTTTAAAAGCCATGAATTTCACACTCTGATTTCACTTGCACATTCAACAGACAGTTTCTTACAAGTTAATCCATCAAAACAGCTTTTGATGTCGATGACAAAAAAAGACACACACACACACAAAAAAACCCATATATATATATATATATAAATAATTCCCCGCTCACCCCCTGCGAGCGGTCTATCCTTCAAGCTCGGTCCTCTACCAGAGGCCTGGGAGCTTGAGGATCCTGTGCAGTATCTTAGCTGTTCCTAGGACTGCGCTCTTCTGGACAGATCTCCGATGTTGTTCCTGGGATCTGCTGGAGCCACTTGCCTAGCTTGGGAGTCACTGCGCCTAGTGCTCCAATTACCACTGGGACCACTGTTGCCTTCACCCTCCACAGCTTCTCGAGCATAGAAACTCAGCACAGATGTTTCTGTATACTACACCGGCCACTTGGTTAT
>VVHJ01025508.1:25410-39811 GCA_015107715.1 Tylochromis polylepis
TACAATCTACCCCCCCCCCCCCCCCAAAAAAAAAAAGACTTTTGTGGCCCACAGCAAATGTACATAGGGTTTATGCCCAAACCACAGATTCCTGCTATACCCAAGTATTTTTTACACAAAATTTTAAAAATATAAAACAACCAGCAAATACAGATTCATAACACAAAGGAAAATAAGCAATACTTCTAATGCTCTTTAAAAAAATAAAAGCTCCATCTTTCTAACTATTTTTGCATTTTATGGGTGTATCATATACTAATGTGCTATAAAATGAAGCCACTCTGTGAGGCTACTGTTGTATGAATAAATAAACCCCGCTTGTTCCCAAAGTCAAGAGTGCTGCAGCCCACTTAAAAACCAGAAAATTCCCGTGGGGCCCACCCAATATTACTTCTTCACTCTAATCAAAATACAAGATAAAGTGAATCATTTCCTTGAAAATGTCATTTTAAAACATAATCAATTGCTAATGCTCCCCAGTCATATGTAAAGTGTTAAGGCCAATGTGTGACCCACCTGCCAACTCGATATCACAACAAAGTGTGTAATAGACACGCCAGTCCACCGTGTCAATTTCACGCTTTGCCTCTCCAAAACGTGAAATGGACACACATGCAGAAGTTGCAGTAACAGCGGAGAAATGAAAATAATCACAGGAAAGCATTTAAACAGACATCACTAACACATTTACACGTGAATACATATTAGCCCCCTAGCTTAATCAATTCTGACGATTAAGGGCCCTGGAAAGTACTTCATACATTTTTTTGCTCACCACCGACTTCCTGGCTTAAAATATATGATCTCCCCCTGCTGTAATGCAACTTCTGATTGCAGTAATGCAACTTCTACATGCGTCTCCATTTCACGTTTTGGAGAGGCAAAGCGTGAAATGGACACGGCGGACCGGCGTGTCCAGCTAAGAGAGGCCACTGTTATTGGGGAATGCTGTCACCATGCGGGTGTGCTTGGTCTGCAACATCCAGATACATGAAGGTTTCCCAGCAAAAAATTACATGGCAGTGAAAAGATTCAGCTAATTGTTGGTGTCTTAATATTTATCTGTTGTTGCTGAATTGATATATGACCTCACACTAAATGGTTAGCTGCAACTCATAGTAAGAGTCAAGCTGCTTTTCGAAAAAAATACCAAAGGGACCACAGATTGAAAAACAAACAAAAACAACAAAAATAAAAGGCTGTTGGCAACTGGTGAATTCAGTTTTCACTTTATGTTGAAAACACTTTAGATTCCACTCCCAAGTTTTCATTCGTCTCCTACTGTGAAGGAAAAAAAAATATTCTGAACACCAGAATTTAATTTGGCAACATAAATTAAGCCAGAGTGAAAGTTATCCTAGCTTGCAGATACATTTCATGATTCATTCTAAAAAATGTTTTCTTTATTTCTGTTGCAATATTGACTCTTAAAATGATGCCATAGACTGCACTGGCATCCGAATTCATTAGGGGGCGAGGCTTATCAATAGTTACCCAACAAGAATGACAACCTTGAAACTTGCTATACAAAGCCACTCACCTATCAAGAATGATTGTATCATAACAAGCAAATGGTTATTTTATCATCTAATCACAGAGTCATTCATCTTGCAGAGTCATGATTATCCATGTGACAGAAACCCCTCACACCAAGTATAAGAGAAGATTAAGGACAAGCGTGCGTGCCAGTGTTGAGGAACACAGCTGAACAAATTAATTATTGATGGGATCCTTTCAAAGCCTGTGGCGTCACTAGGTATCCATTGTTACCTCTGTTGTTGTTTGCAGCTCTTAGCAGGGCAGAGAGGATGGAGACGAAGCAGAGAAGAATAAGGTCTACGAACTTCGCCTCTCTCCTCCTGCCTATGAAGTGCGTCATCTCACAGTCAAATTTTCCCTTTTGGAATCTCATTTTCTCTGGGTTCTATTCATCTAATAACACAGTGAGCATGTTTGACTGCAAATCTGTGAATAATCGTTCATTTATTTATTAATTTTGTTTTACTCATATCGACCAGTTGATGAGTAATATATATTGATGAAACATGTCAAGCACCAGTACACAAAACTTAAAACAATTGTTTATTTTTAATGTTATATCCATAGGGAAATATACTGTCAGTTCTAGGGTAGTGATCTGGAAAGAAAAAGCCCCTGTCTAACAGAATGGTTTTATAGCCAGGCAGGCAATAACTCTAAAATACTGACAAAATGCCTTGTACTCATTGCAAGGGTACCTTGGCCATGCACGATCTGCTGCTGAAGACATTGACAAGTAGCTGTGATGCCAGAATGGCTTAAGTTCCTGTGCAGAGTTGCTTTAGGCATGCAAAAGTGACAAATTGCAACATTGCTGGACAAATATTTTTATGTAACTTTATCATGGTGTAGCTTTACCATAATAAACAGATAATATAGGGTACATTAGGGCATTCAATTGTAGTTTTGAAAATCATAGTTAAAATCTAAGTCCTACAACTCTTCTAAACATAGGAATCACTCCATTTTCAGCTTACTTTAAAGACAGCACATTTTGCATTTAATCTACACAGACGTAAACACCATCGAAATCATATTTCAGTTACAAAATATTCCATTTTTTACTGTAATTACACCTCAGCTAATCACCAAAAAAAATATTTTGTGCCTTCCTAGTATGTTCATCAGTGATACGAAACCAACCAAATCGTTTAACACCAGCATCCAGTACTCAAAAATAACAGGTAGTTCAAGAAATCATTTGTAAGAATGGAACATGATTTTCTGTGATACAGAAATTAATTAATCTATTTGGTTTAATTTATTTGCCAAGACTCATTATGGCAGAACAGAATCCCAGCGGCGATAAGAATTAGGATGGGAACCCTCCCCCCCAGAGTATAGACGCTGGTGCTGGTGAAGATGGGGACATGGATGGGTTCTGAGTGAGCAGGGTGAGGCAAAGATGGGGAGGAGGTTGCTGTACAAATGGCAGACTGGAAGACAGAGTGACAGAAGAGCACTGAGATTTAAAGCACATGGGTTGGAACTGATTGGCTCGCTGAAGGTGGGCAAGAGAATGACTGGACTAGAGTAATGATGTCAGTATTGACTTTGACAGTGTGAGAAAATGGAAGCGCGGTGAAGAATAGAATAGCAGGCGGACATCAAGGAAGCAGGTAAATGAGTGATTACAGATCTTCCATACTGAACGCATGAATAAGTTTCATTATGAGCACAAAATCGAGAAAAACAAGAAAATTGAGACAATTGCTGAAAAATCTCAATTTCACCAATTTATTTTTGCCATGCTAACAAACATGCTAATGTTCAACTTTATGGCCACTCGAGGTTAGGTAAGATTAATGTGACTCTATTTCAGAAAATGAATAAAACATTCATAATTGTGTTTGTATTATATGCACGTGAGTATGTGTGTATTTTTTCTGAAACAATGTAAAATCCATTGTTTTGTTTTTGTTTTTTTTATTTAAGACCATTCATTAACTCATGGGCACAGTGCTTTGCAAGGGTTACACCTAACAGCAAAGTAATGACTCATAAATGGAACATGTCATGGCAGACAGAGCAAACACCATGTAAATTTACAGATATCTATGATGAATAGGTCCGATTTTCTGTCCTACACTCTATAGCTAAGCAGTTTACATCTTTTGCCATCACATTAAAGACAGTTCAATTTAAGTCTTACTAAATACAACCCCAATTCCAAACAAGTGACACTTTGTAAAATATAAATAAACCCATATTTTATTTGCAGTCAAACACAGAAACATATCAAATGTTTAAACTGAGATCTTTTATTATTTCATGAAAATTTTTAGCTCATTTTAATTTTTATGGCAGCAATTGAAAAAAAAAAAAAGGTTGAGACAGGGATGGGCTTTCTACTGTAGCATCCCCTCATCTTGTAATGACAGTCTCTAAACATCTGGGAACTGAGGAGACCAACTGCTGGAGTTTTGGGAGAGGAATGTTGTCCCAGTCTTCTCTGATATAGGATTCCAGGTGCTCAGCAGTGTGTCTTCTTTTCCTATCTTTCATTTCATGTGCAAACCATTTTCAGTTGGTGAATAGTCTGGACTGCAGGCAGGCCAACTGAAGCCATGGAGTTGTAATAGCTGCAGTATGTGGTTTAGTATTGTCTTGCTGAATGCAAGGCCTTCCATGAAAAGAACATCATCTAGATGGGAGCACAAGTTGCTCTGGATCATGTTAGCATATGGTTTCTTTGTATGATAGATTTCTTATCCTGAATCCTGAACAGTGTTTACAGACAGTTACTTCTGGAAGTGTTCCCCAGTCAATACAATGATTTCCATGGCAAAATCATGCCTGTATTTAATGCAGTGCCCCCTGAGGGTCTGAAAATGATGAGTATCCAGTATTGGGTTTTTGGCCTTGTCCTTTGCACACAGCGATTTCTCCTGATTCTTTTGATATTGCATTATGTACTGCAGATGATGAAATATTCAGAGTCTTAGCAATTTCATGATGAGGAAGGTTATTCTGAAATTGTTCTGCAATTTGTAGATGCAGTTTTTTTTTTTCAGATTAATAAGCCTCTGCCCATCTTTCCTTTGGAGAAACTCTCTAAGATGCTCTTTTTGTATCCACTCATGTTACTAACCTAAGTAACTGAAAAATGTCCCTTCACCTGTTTCTTTTTTAGTACCACTTCCTTTTCCAGCCTTTTGTTGCCCTGTCCCAATTTTTTGTTTTACTCAGAACGTGTGGTGACATCAAATTCATAAATAAATATCTGTTTTTCAGTGACACAGTAAAATGCCTCAGTTTAAATATCTCATTTTTTCTGTGTTCTTTTGTGGGGGAAAAAAAGTGATTATGAGAATTACAAATCACTGCGTTTTTTTACACAGCAACACTTTTTTTAATTGGGGTTGTATTTTTTTTTAAAGTTTTAAAAGTCACCTACCATCTCTAACTGATCGTCCATAGACTCCCTTTAAAAATCACAGGAGGCAAAATATCAGGTACGTATTAGGGAGCATACTGCACAGACTACCTCCTGGAAGAAGCAGTGTGTTATGAATGCCTGTGTATGTTTGTCTGCAGTACCCGAAGCCCACAGTGCCACCAGGCCTTTAAAAAGGGAACTGCTGCTTTCTCATAGACTCCTTTCCTTCCTCCTCTCACGTTCTCTTTTAGTTTCCACTCCATTCTCAGACACATATGTGATTATATACGTGTATTTTCCATGACGTTCCGGTGACGCATTTGTATGTTGCAAAGGTGTCGCGAACAATTCAGGTTCGGTTTACCCTCAGAATATATTGCTGTTTTATGTCCCATGTGCCCGTGTGCGTCAACGTTTCTGTGCGCGCCAGCACAGAGGCTGAAATCTGGAAAGACATATCTGGACATATAAGGAAGGTTAATAAAACGCGTGGGGTCTAAATGAATATACCACTAAATGGACGAATTGCGTATGTGCCGTGATGGAACACGGCACACACGCCCAGGCAAACACACAGCTTTACCACACACACTTGAGTAGGACACCGGGCAGAGTGCGTTCCGCTGATCATCTCCGTCCCTCCCTCCAGCAATCGGATTGCCTGTGCCGCTGACGACAGCCAGTCACACAGTACCGAGAGTGTGCTGTGAAGAGACTGCATCAAGGAGCTGTGCGCTTGGATCGGGAGCGGTGCGTGGGAGTTGTTCTCCGTCTCTACCTGCCATTTGCATTCCTTCTTTATTCTCATCGGACGAGTTCGGGCTCACAAGGAGCCCCATTACCAAGGGAGGATCGCGCTGTATGTGCGCGTTTGTGTGGGTTATCTGTTTTAACTACTGCTAGCGTTTCAGAACTGCGGCACTGCCGTTGTGGAGAAAGTCGTTGGAAATCAGCAGGAAACGGCTGGCTGGTGTCTGTTCTCCCCTGTCATCTTTTAAAGCTATCTATCAAGGAGATGGACTTGAGATAGTGCGTCTCAATTTGAGTGTTGGTGGCTGGGAGTTGCCGTCGGGAAGAAATGCGAAAGGATGCTTGGAAGCAGTGAGGGCTACAGCAGGTGAGTATTTGGTTAATAGAGCCAGTGAAATAAAATAAAATAAATTTAGGAAAAACTGTTGTTTTTTTGTTTTTTTTTAAATAATGCAGATCCATTTCGGTTTCGGTGCTTATGTCACTGCGGTTTAATGTGGGGTGAGGCCAAGATTTTAGAGAGGTGGATAGTAAGCAGCCAAACCCTGGTCTCCCCCCTGGCTACTTTGAAGAAAACATCCATCAAATATGTGAATTCTAGTGCGCTAGTGGCGACATCAGTTCATAAGAGAGGTTTATTTGAAACTCCAAGGAGCGCATATTCCTGCAAGTCCCAAATGATAAGGACAGAATCTGTTGACAGGACAGAAAAGCAAACGGGGACTTGAGTGTGATTAGGCGCGTCCTCTGCAGGTATCAAAACATCCAATAAACACATATTCCAAATTCATTCAGAGTTTTGTTATCGGTGCACATTTTAAATCTGCTTTTCTGCTCATTTCTGCGTGTGCGTGTGCTCGTCCGAGAGGACGAAGGCTTAAAGCATTAATCAAATTTAATTGTCCCGCGAATGTGTGTGTGTGTGTTTGTGTGTGAGAGAGAGAGGCAGAATATGGACTGTATCTGTGTGTGTGTGTAGGGAGGAGAGTGAATTGCAAAATGTTATCTTCATCTAGCCTTTATTTGACCACGTATAGGCTCTGCTGAGATAACATTTGTCATTGTGTTGAAGTGTGAGGCAGTCGTGATCCTCCCTCCTATGCCATTTTATTCATCTGCAAAGATGGCTATCTGTTAAATGGGCAGCGTATAAAAAGCAAGCACGCTTCTGCAGCGGTGTGGTGGTGCATTTCTTTCTTTCTTTTTTTTTGGTGGAACGACTTGGGACTCTTTGTTTTCAACTAGAGACATGGGACAGACGTGGGATCTATATATAGCACCAATTGCGACGAAACAGGCCACAAGATGAAACTTGTGCGTTTATGGTGCCACACTCCATCTGTTGTTTGTTATTAGAGGCTGCATTTTTAGGGAATGTGACAGCGGCCCCTGAATGTCTCCCCGCTTTATTGGGCAGCACAGTTTATTATAATGTGTGTACCGTTATATGCATATAATTCGCACAAAAGCTGTTGAGGCAGAGTATCAGAAGACTCTGTGATGCTGTGCCTGCAGACATTCATAAAGTGCTGTAGCTCTATTGGTTATAAATAGCCGGAAGGAGCGGACAGCCAGCTCGAACAGGAGCAGCCTCCAGTCGTTCCATCAGCAGCAGCAGCACAGCTTCTCAGGCATTATCTGGGCGCACAATCTAACGTGATAGATAGGGGGTACACTTTGAGATATCACACAGCCACAAGGGTGTGGCACGTGTGTGTGTGTGTGGGTGAGTGGGGGGCTTTGGTTGGATGGTCCGATGTGCTCTCCCTATCAAGGTACCTTTGTTTGCTTCTTGGACTCAGTAGTGGCTTTAGAGTGACCCCATTACAGTAAGTGTCTTTTTTTTTGTGTTGTTGTTGTTGTTTTTTAATCCTCTTCTGTCTTTGTTAATTTCATCCCCAGGCTTAAAGCCCTATTTTTGTTATGTTTTACTGTTTTTTTGTTTTCATTGATGATTGGCACACTGCTGACTCAATCATAGCTGCTTTGTAGTAGTTAAGAGGCTCCTGAAGTGTGTGATCCGCTTTGTCCAGACACCCCAGCTGCCTTCATTAAACAAATGTGCAGCCCCTGACCTTGACTATCTACATTTTTCAGTAGGATTAACCTGTTTGCCCTACAGTACAGTAGGCTATGGCACACATGTAGAAAACGCTCTTCTCCATTCTGGCCTACAAATTCATGCTGCTGTTGGCATGCAGTATTAAATTACAACGCGCTGATCAATGTTTGCAATAAGCTAAATCTCTACATAGCGGCCAGTATAATACAGAGTATCAGATATCACAGGAAAATCTTGATCCTCATAACACCATTATATTTCAGTGAAGAATGGTTATGTCTTAGTAGCCCATGCTTGAAATGTAATCAGATATAGACAGATAATGGAACAGTAAACTAATGAGATCAGACTGAAAAATGTGTGCAGCATTATTCATTCATGGTAGAGATCAGCCTCACCATAGACAGCAGACTGGGACAGAGAAGCAGTCAAGACAAAGTGGGTGGTGATGGTGTGGACCATGATGTTAGTGCATGATGACTGATCACAGGCTTGCTTTCTCATAACACACTAGGTGACCAATAGTGAGCAGATTTATGATGTGTTAACATGTATCCTGGAGACACTCATCCTGGGTGTAAAGCTAACACCTACTGCATTGACAAGGTGTTTATTAGCTCCCAGTTGTGAGGCCATGATGCCTACATAATGCTACGATGGCAGCTCTGAGACTTTTCACATGAGACTGCAATTACGTTGTTTTTATAAGCCCCCGGCTGTCATTCTACTTTTGCCCGAGGCTGGGTGGCATGGTTATAAAAGATCTGCAGTGGGATCATAGTGGCTATTTGATGGGAGGAGGAGGAAGCATCTTGTTCACATGTCACTTTTGTCCTTGGCTGATATCTTTAGAAGTGGGTAAGGAGAAGGGACAGCTATATGTGCTGTCAAAAACTCATGAGCATTTTTATTCTCTCTTTTGTAGTTTCAGCAGTGCAATCACTTTCATGTAAGTATTTCCATCTATTGGGAAAGTGTCCCAGACAGCATAGCAGAGGTGCTGGAAACAGCTCCTCAACAGTGTCAACAGCAATTTCTTTTCCCTCCCATAAAGCTAACCTGCCCAAGTCAAATGCAACTTATGAAATACAGTGGTTTGTTTGGTTTTTTTTGTTTTTTTTTTATAATGTAGCAGCTGGCTGACATGTAGGGGCTGTGTCTCTTTGCAGATTTAAGCTACTTTTATGTGTTACACTCTGTGTTTCTTTGCAGTTGTGCACATATTATATATTTACTGTTCTTGTGGTGGCGCAGCTTTAGGGTTTGTAAAAAAAAAACACCCAAAAAGATGATGAAGCACATGTTTAATGTCTTATGTTACTATGAAAAAAGGTCTTTAGAATATCTGTTAATTTATTCTGAATTTCTACATTTCTTACTGTAAATGCTTCGCTGTGTAAAGATACGTGAGGATATGTGGCCCTTGCTGTGCCCTCAACTTTACCTTCAGTGAAAATGTCTTTCACTGTGTCACATCTGATTTCATATTTGTAATTATAATTGCATTGGCCTTAATCCTACAATGATAGAAACATTAACGTGATTATTGTGCACACTAATCCAGAATTTACACCAAAATGGAAACCATTTATTTGTCACATCACAGATACCTGTCACAAAGCTGCAACTACCATACACGTAATATGCAGAAATGCACGGGTTTCAAGTCTTGATGTGTGGATTCTAACAAACAATATCCACATCCTGCTGTGACTTGGCTTTTCCGTTAATATCTAACTGCATGACATATCTTTCGTGGCTCATTGCAATCAAAAGCAGGAAACTAAAGAGAAAATTAATGCAAATAAGCATCCAACGAATGCTTTAAAACTCAGATAAGCAACATATTTTTTTTTTGTCATCAGACAAAAAACCAACCAAAAAAACTGGATATTGCATTTTTTTTTTTGCATATTGTATTTCAAGTGACTTGAGAGGGAACTACACCCCTGCAGCCATTCTGGGCTTTGCTTTCAGCATTTAGAAATTTAGTTTGTGCAGTTCTACATATAGTAAAGTAGCATAAAGGTAAAGTATCTGAAAAGAGTGGGGGTTTTAATCTTTTTTGAAGTCTGAAGTCAGGATTTACTTATTTTCAGAGTGCATGAAGCACATGTTTGTGCCCGTGTTAGTCAGGTGGGAGAGGTTTAGAATTGAGGGGAGCAGATACTTTTCAGATTCGGGCTGTTTTAGATTTCTGCCCACTGCTTACTCCTTAAGTTAAATGTCACTGTAGTGTACAGTCTTATTAGAGGCATGTCAGAGGCATGTGTAAATGTCATGCATTTACATTAGCCTGTGGCGTTCATTAACATTTAAAGAATTCACGTTTGAAAAAAACAATCAGACAAGTGGAGCTAATTCTGATCTACTTCACAGCGGTGTGAAAAATGTCTTTAGGGAAATTCTCCGAAGGGGCTTTCAGAGAGCTATTTTGTGCTTGTGTGCAAGATCAAGGTCTTCACAAAGAGGTAGGGTTTTGAATGGCAACAAGCAGTCAAAATTGATTGCATGCCTACCATCAACTTTTATTAAAAATTTTGATTTCAATAACAATTTAGCCTTTACTGACACCAGATGAAGCTATTGGTCAAGGGTTTGTATTCGCTAAGGCTTCTCACTAACCCTGTGGAGTGGAGTCCTGAATGATGAAAGAGTAATGAAACTCTGTTGCCAGGAAGCCTTAAACACTCACCTCTTAGATGACTGTGCGTAAATGCCACTCTCCTAAACTGTTAGTGGGCTCTAAATTATGTTGACTGAGTGAGCTGATGGCCTAAGACTGACAGCTTTGGATGGGATTTTGGGGTGAAAGCACCCGATCAGAAGTCACTTAAGGTAGCCTCAGCCATTGAAAACGTACTCCATAGTTTCACTTATTTACAGCTTATAGTCATATGGCTAATAGGTGGTCTAGTGTATAGCTATGCTTTGTGCTATATTTACTTTTATGGAGAATAATGGTTACATTTAGGTGTATCAGCAGGCCATAAAACATATCGAACCAGAATCATAGAATTTGATGTTTTTGACGTGTAAATTCCGTATCTGTCATTTACGTTGTCTTCCCTTCCTTTCCAGTTGTAGACAATGGATATTATTGTCCCATTTGATAATGTCACATGCATTCATGGCTGGAGTTTGAATAAATGGTGTAGCAGCGCTGATAATTACTATTGTGAGGCAAAATTACAATATGTTGCATCTTTGTATTCAAAGCACCAATTCAAACAGTGCTATTTGGTGGCAATTTGAAACACAATTGTGATACAACAGCAGCTCCACTTTCACAGCCTCACTTGAATGGAGCATATGATGTTCTTCATAAGTGGGAACAAGATTTGTGTTTGTGCCCCACCTCCCTGATGTAATGGCTGTTAAAATAGCCCATTGAGATTCAGAGTTCACAGAGTCCGGTGTTTAGGTGCAGTGCTAGTACTCTCGACTCTCTTCCCTCTGTCTAGTAGGCTGACTGAGGATGTACTTAGAAATGGAGTTGTCATTTGCACCCAACCTGCTACATGTCTCCTGTGATTTCAAATTGATGTAGTAGCTTAAAACATAAAGTCACGTCTTTAAAAAAAAGAATATTTTGGGTAGTGCTGAGTTCATTTAAACAACAATACAGACCTTCCTTTACATTATGGTTGGGCAACTGGTGACCAGTGATTGACAAAGTTCATTGCTGGTTGTTTTTTTAAGGATGTTTTTAAGGATTTTTTTTTTGTGTGTGTGTGCAGTTTTTGTCTGCAAAACTGTGGATTTAACTCAAAGCATAATTGCTGTATAGCAACATGAGGTGGTGGTGCCTCCTTCCTTTTTTGTTGTGAAGTGTTGAGAGTTGTTCACAAACACTGATTCATCAGGATTGACTGAAGATGTAGTGCCGTGCAGACCCTGACATTGTATTTAGAGGCTAACTGCTGTTAGCCTCTAAATACATGTGTATGAGTTCATAAGCTATCCCAGAGCTTGTGCTAAGAAAGAGCCATGTATTGTTACCTTTTTACAAATAATATTGTATAGTAAAGGTTATCCCCATTTAAAAATGAAGTGTCCTTCATCTGATCATTGAAGTCTTTCAAACTGTCAGTACTGTCACTTTTAAAATTAAAATTGAGTAGGTACAATACAATCTAATAGGTTAATTCTGGTAGACTGGTTGTTGAACTGGCTGGTTAGAAAATGTTGCCATATTTCTCAGTGCTACTTTACATTGAGATAATGAGCTTTGAATAAGGTGTTTCTGATTTTGTATTGTTATTCTTTGTATTTGATGGGCTTTGACAAGTTAAAATCGCCATTAAAAGCCACTGATCCCATTAAGATTCATTAAGAAAATGACACCTTAGTGCCAAAGTACAGAAAGGCTATCCTCCATGACACACGGATTAAAGTGACTCAAGATAATTCAAATATTTTAATGTGCTTGAAGTCCATTATCCCTTCCTTTCGTGAGATCAGTGTAGTTGCTTTTTATCCACTGACAGTCTGTTCCCATTCATCATGTGATTCAAGAAAACAGGGGCCTTGCTTTGAGGTATAAGGGGGGAGCAGCTTTTAGTTCCCTAAAAGCTCCTTTTCTCCATCTCTTTGGTGCTCTACCTCCATCTTACTCTTTCAGTTTAACTTCCCTAAAAGCTCTCTCAGTCTGGTTTGTCTCTCCATTTCCCTTCCTCACTATAACTTTCTTTAACCCACTGGCTGTTAACAGAGAGCGAGAGAGAGAGAATAACCGAACAATGTAACAACGAACTGCTAATATTGTTGAAGGAGGAGAGGGAAAGTGCAGGGAGGAAACAAGAGGTCAGATTGCAGGTTATTGACCAGACTGAGTGGCATGAAGAGATGTTGTTTTACTAGACACGAAGAGGCAGTAATAATCCCACCTACAGTTAGACTTGAAATAGTGCTGTCTCGCATCTCATAGAAATTCTGAGACTTTGCATTCACATTTAAACATTTTTAAATCAGGCCCCAAATTCAGTTGACATGTAGTATACCGAAAGTCTGTCTTTAACAGGAAAAACACATATAAATGTTGCACTTTGGCATTTAAACACCATATTCTGATGTGACAGACATCTCAGCAGCTGTTTCCATTTAGTCCTTTTAAGTCTTAAACTTAAGACTATTAACTTAAGACTAACGGTGATGTAAAAATGATACGAGAGAAATCCACGATTTTCAAGGCTAACTTGTTTTATTTATTATTTTTTTCCCCTAGACATCATTATCATTTTCTTTAAATAAAGACAGTCTCAGAAGTTTTACGGTTTTGCTAATACGTTACATCTGGAGCACATATTGTAATTCCAGTTTCTGCCATTCTTCAAAACTGAGGGAGAGAAGAAAGGTCGGTCTAACTGGCAAAATGGTGGCGGTAGCATGTGGGTGGATGGGGAGGGTGAGACTGATGAAAGAGCTGTGCAGCGATCAAAGACGAGAAAATGAAATGGCATTTGACCTTGTTGGATGCTGGCGTGTGTTGCGCTGCCACAGAAGTGCAAAGTAGTTTGGGAACCTTTGGGAATTAGGAGGGGAACGAGATCAGGTCTGAGGAGCACTGATGTGGTGTGAGAGAATGGTCCGGACAATTTAACCTGCACATCTCATAACTGACTTAGAAAAAAGTGCAAAAGGTGGGCAGAAGTTATTTTGATGGCAAATTGAATGAAATTCAAATACATATTCAAGAAAGAGATGGGATCGTTCTCGTCTCACATAATTCTTAATTTTGAGATTAGGACATTAAAACCCTTTATCACCCAAGTATTATATAGGCCGCCTGGACTTATTTTGTAATTTTGGCTGTAAAATTATAAAACAGTACTCATCTTTTCTCTCTAGCTCAAAATGGTTGAGGAGTTAGGCTAATGTGTAGCGCACATGGTAAAATCTAGGTGGAGCTGATTTTGCTGTCTGGTTCAGACAGCAGTACCTTGTGAATGCTTTGTGCTACCATGATATACCAAATATCCCCGTAAAGGTCATCTTCCAAAAAAACACTTGAATTTTGTCTCTAACACAAACAGCAATGGAGTTACGGTCATTTCAAAACCTTGTAAAGTGGGCCTACTGCCGGGCCGAAGGTTAAAGAAAATTTAAAAAATGTAATAACGGCCTCTGAAAATTGAAGAAGCTAGTGTTCCCTTTACCTGTGATAGATTTGCAAATGTCAAATAAATACTTTGGGGGGGTTTTGTAATGAGAAAGAATAACAAAAAAGTCATCATCAAAGATTCTGTCAAGTTAATCAGATGACTAAAAATTAATTTGATTATAAATAAATCAACTTTTTGAATGACTGATTATTTATTTAGTCTGTATAAGAGCTTTGCGACAATTTGCTACAATTTGTTTTTTGTCAAGCAAACAAATTTTAACACTAATAATAAGTGAACATATAGTGAAAAGCAAATTGATGTATATGAGAAGTAGCATTTGCAGTTTGTTTTTTTTTCTTTTTAAATGTTCAGTACAGTTAATTGATTATGAGACTGTTTCAGTTTCAAATAGCCAATTAACTTGTCATTAAAATTGGCTGTGGAATTTTTTTTTTTTCCATAGTGGGAAAGTGCTTATTTGTTAAGTCATTGCTTATCTTATCTGATCCCTTCAGCCGGTTCTGTAAATAAAAATGTGTTTCTCAATCCAGATTGAACATGTAA
>VVHJ01025510.1:14341-26353 GCA_015107715.1 Tylochromis polylepis
TGTATGTGGCACATGTCTAACTTTTTTTTTTTTTTTTTTTAAAGGAAAAAGACTGCAGGGAAGAATAACTAGAAAATAACAAACGGTAACTTGTGGAAAAGGTGGGGGTGTGGAGTTAGGGCAAAAACCATACCTGTTTTTCTGGTCCCTGATGTTTCTGATACAGAAGAAAAAAGCAGGATAGTTCCACTAGTGCCACTATCTTTACATAACAAAGAATTAATAATAGTGACAAGTGAACATGATTAAATCTGCCACTCACTCGACAGCAGAGACTATCAAATCAGCGGCTTAGCTCAAAGCTAAAATAGACAATTTACCAGTAATTCACTCTGCTCTTTTCCCATGGCCTCTCTCATTTTTTATATTGTCATAGTTGAGCAGTTAGAGAAGGCGAACTCCCTTTTAAGGATCTGGGATGTAGCTTAAATACCAAATAAGACCTGTTATCTAAGATGGAAATACAACCTTCCTCCCCATTTCTTCTTTGGCCTCTGTACATCTGATTGAGAGAAATGTCCCATAGTGCTCTTCTTGTTGTATTATTGCAGACAGAAATAAAGATTTTTTTTCTGTCATCCAAGTGAAAGATGTGTTGACACAGTCAAATGATAAAGCTGTCATGTGCTGATCAGGTGTGAGTTTAAATGAATATTTTCCAAGTCTGAATGTAGTCTAAATGCTGAAATGCATTTTTATTAAAGAAGCTGATATTTACCTGTCAGCACTACTGCTCCCCTTAAGCTTTTGTTTACCATCCCATTACTTTTGCCCGGAGCTCTCATTAGTCTAATGAGCACGCTGGCTGCTATATAGCTGCCGTGAGGCCTCACAGGGCTGTTGTGGCAGGTGGAGAAGACATGCCTTCATCAGATTCCAGTCGTGCTCCTGTCAGCGACATGAACAAACCTGAGAGAAGCAAAAGGGGCAAGCAGAGGAGCAAGCAGAGTTCAGGGCACAAAAATTACAAGGCTAAGGAGGGGGAATTTCAGAGATATTTGTGTGACGTGTTAAACAAGAGCACCTTCTGTTACAATGCTGTGTGTGTGTGTGTGTGTGTGTGTGTGTGTGTGTGTGTGTGTGTGTGTGTGTGTGTGTATGTGGGGTTGGAGTAAATACTCAGATAAACAGCAGCAGCTACAACCAGTTCAAACAATAAGAAGAAAGATGACACAGACAGGCAGATGGGATAATGTGCAAGCGCTTCTGCCGTCAGTAAGTGTGACACTGTTTGTCTAACAAGGATTGCCAGCCTGTCAGTCAGTCTGACCTGGAGGCACTCATAATGCTGCTTTTTGCCTGAGTCATACAAACAGGATAAAGGTGAAAACAGTGTCAACAGCTGTTCACAAAGTAGGGTGCATACCCTGATATTTTAATAAAAGCAAAGCTTAAGAGTGGTTTATATTAATTCTGGCTTATGCTTTAGAGTTTCCTGGTAGGTCTCCTTTAAAGTAATTTGTACTATGGAAAAGAAATGTAGGCTGGCTGGTTTCAGGTAGATAAAGGTCTAGTGGCCAGGGGGCAAACTAGCATTTGTCATACTTGAGTTAAATGAATGCCACTGGAGCAGACAGAGTGTCAAAGTGTGCACATTATTTCAGGCTCACTGATATAACAGGTCCATCCAGTTGCTTTAAACCGCAAAACTTAACACAGATACAACACACACGCACCCTCCTGTTATGTCAGGTGTTTTGACAACTGTCAATAGAAGTCATTCTGAATCACCGCCTGCTGTTGGTCACAGCTCACTTTGGGTGTTTCCACCACACACTCCACAGATGTGTGAACAACTGCAAATGCAGTCAGCGTGCCAGAAAGCACAATGTTTTGATTCTGGCTAGAGGCGTGGTTAGTCATGCACAGGATATGAAGGCGCAAGCCCAGACCTGGAGAAAGTCCAGTTTTTTGTGACACGAGGATGTCATATTTACTGTTTCCTGGTGATTTAGTACTCTTGGACTCAGGCAGTGACTTCTACAATGGTGTGGTTTGCTTTTGTGTCTGACTGAAAAGACCAACAGAGAAGAGATGGAGGGAGCAAGAAACACTGCAGGAGTAAACACCAAGGAAAAATAACAAAACAGATCAAAGCATAGGTTGTCGGTGGTGAACTGAAATCTGCTGTATCTGTGTAATGTGAGTATCCTGTGGTGAAGATATGAGACAGATGCATATGTCAGACCTCTGACTGTCTGTCTGTCCCCAAAGGTCACAGGGCAGGGTGCGCTGATGAGAGACGGGCGTCAAAGTCGAGACAAAACAAGCGGACCCTGTCTCTGAGACACAGAATGAGAAGATAATAGGAGACAGCCTCAGTCAGTGCATCCTGTGTCTCCTCTCATGTGAGCTTTTATGAAAACAAAATCGGGTCTAGCGTCTACTACTCCATTCGTCATATCCTTCAGCAATAAAACAAAAGGAAATGGCCCACATTTCCTTTTGGAATTCGTAGTAGCTGACCTCTATGCTCTAAAGCTCAGAGGAGGCACAACTAGACTGCACACATGCCGCTGCAGAGATCCAGCTCGTCTGGTTTTGGCTGCCTGGCCGCCCACCTCTGCCTGTTTCCTTTCCCCTCTCGCCTCCTCTTGGAGTGCGCAGCCGGCAAAGGCTGGAAGTTTGGCACAGGTTACATCATTTACTCAGACACACTCCTGAGGTTTTGGGTTTCGTGTTGCCCTGGAGGAGGAGAGAAAACACCTGTTGTGGAGATGAGGACTTGTAAGGCTCAGGTAGACATGGATGTAACTGGAGCTGGGTGTGTACCTGTGTCGAACAAGGCCTTTTATCATGCAGTCTGGGCCAGAGTAACAACAGACAAGACAGAATAGCAAGCAGAAGTGGAAACACTAATCTGAGCCTGACCTCTGACCGCCAGGAGACACTCTATGCTTCATTGGCTCATTGGTTTTATTGTTCCTTGGACTGATGCTATCTGACCAGATGAATAGAAGAAATACTGTTTGGCTTTCAGACTCTTCTGTGCTAACATTTGCTGTCTTTATTTATATAGCATCTTTAGTTTTCTTTCTTCTGCCACTGGAGTCAGTGGCGGGCCACTGTTATGCTGTTATGCACTGTTATGCATTCTTATTGTTGGACTCTGCTAGAATAGCGCTGCATGATTCATAGATGAAAATAATCCTTAATTATCTTATACAGAGCCTTGTAGTCATGTATAATATAAGCATAAAAATGTAATGGTTCGTAAATGAAAGAAAATAAGGGGAAAAAAACATTTAAAAGATTTGAAATTTGGATCACAAATGACAATTCCCCATAGGCTCAAAGTTGGTGTCGTGTTTATGTGCATAATTTTTTACCTATATACCAAGGATGCTGCAATGAGTACAGATATTTCCTACCAGTGCTTACAGCCCTGGTTTTAACATAATTTGATCTGAAGTTGCCACACCACCTAAGCCCTGCTGAACTGGCCACGTTGCTCTCCTCATTCTCCCTTGCAGCTGTATTTTGCAACTTCATTCTTAGCATATTAAGACAGATGTGTTACACAGAAATGCAAAATGTAACTACTCAAACACAGAGCTGCCCCACAGCACTGAAGATATACACAGTTTTTTTGTGAGTTTTACTATTCTACTACCCTCCCATTCACCCCTGGACGGTATATTATTGCTCTCTTTCAAGTTCTCCAGCTGCAGGCTCTAATTATTGCTTCACATTGTCCTAATATGCAGGCACGGTTTGACCTATAAATCCGCAGATGAAAAGAGCTGCCTTTAACACCAATATTGAAGCAGCTAGTTGAGATATAAATCACAGTATGGAAAGCTTAAAGCGAAGAAAGTGGAGAAAAGTGCATCATTGGTCTGTTATTAGGAGGCGGACCAACTACAACCTGCCTGTTTATGAAAACATCAGCCCCATCATTCAGCACTAGCAGAAGCAGATGTACAATGGGTGAGTTAATTCAGCTTTTTTTCTTGTGGTCAGGCTGAAATCAGTAGGAAGCTTTGTTTCTAAAACTGCTACAGAGCCTAACCCCCTCTGTACCACTACAAAGCACAGCAATGATACTGTGGCTTCAAGAGGAGTATTACCAGTGACAAACTCAGTAAAACGATCATTCTTCTCTTGTTTCACATTCCCCTCCCTTCCGCCTGGCGTGTTTGTTTTTTGTCTTCTTGATTGACCTTGATGTAAGTGCTGCATTAGCAGAGCATATTTTGGAATGTGATCTCTCTTTTTAACAAAGTTACAACTGGCTTCAATTAGATTTTAACGCAGCTGAGCCTTGATCTTAAGAGACACCTAATCCCTTCTTGCCTCGTTACAATTTTACCATTATTTGCTCTGATAGCACACAATGATGAAAGAAAACAGCCAATGGCTTTTGTGTAAGCAGAAAATCTTGCTATCCTGTTATGATGCTAAAACCTCTGAGCATCCCTTCACTGAGCGATGATGACATCAAGTGCTGTGCTCCTCGCGCCACCATAAAAATGCGTTTTCTTATCTACGATAGCTCAACAGGTACAACCAGCATCAAAGTCCCAAACAAAAGACATGTTTGCTCATAAACAAATGTTTTCTGCATTTCATGCATACTGGAAGTCTTGCGTTAACATAGCTGACATTGTTTTAATTCGTATTTATGCTTTGCGTTTCTGGTGTCTGAACAGATATTTTCATGTCTCTCCAGAGCTACATTACATGCAATCTTTTCATCATCAAATATTCTACATAAGTGTTTCTCCCCCTCCCCTTCATTTCCAATTATCTCTTGACCTCTTTGTCATGTTGATGGATAGCCCCACAGGATTGTGGATAACAAGATCCATCTGGGACACTGCTGACAGTGGAAAGGGACAAGAACATGAGTGTGTTTGGAGTGTGTGGGCCTTTGTCTTCTCATAGATAGAAAAGACGCAAAAACAGAGAGGGAAAAGATTGACACTAGAAAGACAAAGCAAAGTCAAAGCATTTCTGTTGTTACCTAGATTATCATGTATGACTAGTTTGAATCCTAGTATGAACCGGCTGTAATAAGTCAGCTCAGCTTGCAGAAATAGTGAATATTATATTAGGGCACCGCTGAGCCAGCAGACCTGTGTATACCTACGTAGATGATAATGTGCATACCACAAGCATTGTTCCCTTAAAAGATAAGGAACTTTTTTAATGGAAGCCTACACTCTGCAGTGAGCAGCCTTATCCTCTTACAGTAACTTGGTATGTTGATCTCTGGCCCGGCTTGCCGAATTATGCACAATGACTTGCGACCAGCCTACACTCATACACACTACTACTTTCTTGTTTCCTTCATTACCCCTCAGTGTTGGCCTTCAGCTCTAAAGATAAAAACTCTTGACACTCATCCAGCCAGGATTTAATTGCTGAAGCCCACTTCACCCTCTCAAAGCCAGGCCTTATTCACCCCGGTACCCCTGCTGACAGAAATCCGCTCTCGTCTCCACTGTGCCGTTGCTTGTGTTTTCTTTTCTTCCTTATCTTGAAAAGAAAGAAAAACCTGGATAAGAAGTGAGCGGGGGGAGAGGGGAAAATGCTTTTGTTCCTTTCTTTGATTTTTCTTTCTAAGGCTCTAAGGCAATGCCTTCTCCACTATTATTACGCAAAGATGTTCCAAAAGTCTGTTTTTTCTTTTTTTTGTGTGTGTGTGTGTGCTTTCCTCTTACTGTTTCAGCCTCTCGGGTGATACCGTGTATTAATCAGCCAACATGTCTTCTTCTAGTATGGACCACAAACCTGAACTCATGCATAAAAAAACCACAGAAGTAAGCACGATTATCACGTGACAGACAGACAGACAGGGTCACATTAATTCAATCCATTGTCGGTTCATAAACCTAAAATAAGCTTCCTTACTTCTGTCTGTCTCAGAAATATCTGAAATGCACAGGGGAGAGAAAAGGAAATTACAAGTCAAGGAGAGAGAAAGAAGGCTAAAAGGGAGGGGGAGGGCCATTCCTCAAAATTTAATCTCTCTTTCAGCCCTCCACCTCCACTCACAGGAGTCAGTCAGTACCAGAGCATATTGGGTCCGTGCTGCACTGACGCCACAACTGCACCTTATCTTAACCTCCGATCTGCACAAGCCACTTGCATCTGAAGGGAAAGAAAGCAGGCGAATCTAAACTATAAAGCTACAGTTTATCTGTGATCTGGCTATATTCACTGGGTAAATTCCTCCCTGTCCACCTCTACCACCAGTTTCTCCTCCATTGGGTTATCAGATATGCCTGGCCCACTTTGGAATGAGGTACGCTCAAATAAACATGCTGCCCTGGGGAGCTACGGTAGAATCGCCACAATGAGTTTCTAAGAAAAATATTCACAGATTTATCTGCATAGCTTACTCTTCTCTCAAAGCTGCCTTGATGTTGTTGTATATTCTGGCAGCGAACCCTTATACCCGTGTCTGACCCTGATATATTGTAACAAAGTGAAGTTCCTCTATCTCCAGAAGGAATAAGAACATTTTTTTGGACAACTTCTAACACTCAATATATTTTTTCTAAATGTTGAAGAAGGTTCTGTTGCAAAATAACGTGTGGGTACCCTCTCTGATACACATGCAACATCATGGCCTGAAACTAAAATGCACCACCCTCTGTACACAGTGACGATATGAAAACCTGAAACCATATGCATGCGCTCCAGCTGTTGTTTGATTCTCCCTTTCCTCCTTATCTCCTGTTTATCTTCCCAAATCCTTTTATTTTTCCTTGCTCTACACACATATGCAGCACAGCAGCTACACTTTCTTTCCCCCCCTTTTCCATCAACGCATCCTTAATTTCTGAGCTGGTCTCAGAAACCTAGTCTCCAAGACTATTTCTGGCCTTTGGACTTGTGGCTGAAGTTTTTGTTAAGCAGAATATGAATTTCTAAACAGGTGAAAATAAACTGTAGATATCACCTGTTTAAGTGAGTGTGTGTATTTAGTCATAGCTTTCAGCACAAGATTTTCCAACATGGAAGGGATCTAACTTTCTGCATGGCTGACAAAGCTGCACAGTGTTTCCATCCTGTTAGCAGGTGCAGACTCTGAAAACCAGCTAGCTGTTTTGCTTACTCAACCTGTAAGGTTTGAGCAGGTTCATGTCATTAACATTTGGCTGAACAGAACAATAGTTCTGCCTTGCTGGAAAGAGTTGGCAGTGGGAGCTCAAGCCTAAGCCATAGTTGCTTTTAGTTTATACAGTGGAGAAGGAAAATAAGAGATCGGGGACTCTTTCCAAGGGGTTTGCAATTTCAAGGAGGAGCGGAAAGAAAAGTATGCCAAAAGGGAAGGAAAATAAATGCCATAGCTGTGGTGTGATGAGATGATACTCGCCCTTCCTCTGGCTCACTGATGCAGCTGCCTTGATCTCCTCTCCAAGTTCAGACATTGGATACAATGACTTTTTTTTGTGTATGTTGTATTAAAAAGTGAAAAGAAAGACCAGAGCATGATATTAAAAAGTTCTTTAAGTTTACAGCTACGCTTTTGCCACTGTAACATTTACTGGGCCTAAAAGTTACACTTTGTATTAATGGAACAGACAAAACTGGCTACTGATGCCTACTGTACGAGTCAATGAAGGAAAACAACAGCAACACTTGATTGTAAACCCTGTATTTCATCATAAATAGTACAAAGACAACAAATGTTGAAACTGTACCAGAGATGATTAAATTTTTTTAGAGGACATGTTTTTCACATATTAACATGCAAGCGTGGAAAAAAGAAAAAAAAAAGAAGAACAGAATCAAAAAATAAAACATGCAGTAATTTATTTGGCTGTTTTGGCGAAATGAGGAGTGACCCCAGGTAGGCAGTGTGAGAACAGTGTTTGTGTAGTGCAAACAACAGCTGCATCATTTAAAGCCCTAAAATACACTTCTTCAAGTAACTAAAATTAAACAGTGATATTAAATAAAGCTGACTGCTAAAATCATCAAAGGTGGATATAGTGTGTCCTCTTTCTCCAAGGCTGTCTGACTTCTTTATTTCCCTTCAGTCCTCTCTGCCTCTTCACATCCCTCTTCTCCTTTGAGTTCTTTCAAGCACTGTGTTGACACTACCAGTGTATTTGTTTTAAGGCCTGGGCTCAAGTGAAATGGTTTTGAATCACTGTAATATATCTTATTGATGTTCTACTCTCATCAGCATTACTCCTCCTTCAAACCGAGTTGGAGAAATTTATTAGACATATATAACTAGCTGGCAGGCTGTGTATCAACAACACAGGAAGTGTGAGTCATTTACATCTATGGCCAATTCTTCACAATCGGGTGTAGGGTGGCATATGTTATACAAACAGACACACAAAGGTGACATGGTTATGTAAAACTGAAGATACCCAAGCATGGATTTAATCATTCAGAGGGCATTTGTCTGTTTCACTGGCTCTTCAGAAACAGAGAAACACACTTTGTTGCATACAAATAGCGTGTGGTTGACAGGCTTCAGTGCCAGACATTAGCATAGGGAGAACTGTTAGCTTTAATCCCACAGAGTGTACGCTGCAGTGTTGGCAGTCTAGATCCAAATTTAAAACTGTGAGATCACTGCATATATCTTGCTGCACAGACTATTACAAAGACAATGTCTTTTAGCCAGAAAAGTGTGGCAGGGTGCCATTATGTCAGCTTTTCACAGAGTATGGCATCGGACTCGAGACTGAGGTCATGGACACAGCCCTATTGTTTGACCACCTTTGATCACTGGCTGCGCATAGTTAAAGCCTTTGATAGTAATCTGACTTCATGAAATTCAGTAAAGAGCACACAGTGAATCAATAACTGACTCAAGCCAATTTGGAAAATCTCTATTGTGCTAGATGCCCTTAAACATATGTGACTGATAACTTAACCCTGGCCTTTTAAATAACAAAGGCCATAAAATGTTTACGTACTGCGGTTGTATCCTATTTACCAGTCAGTATTTATTCTTTATTACTATGAATGTTTATGCAGTTTACTAACAGTTTTATTTAATGTTATCTTGTTTCAGGCTGAGCATGGAGAGAGTCAGCACCATGAAGATCTTTCACATTCCTGTGATCCCCTTTGTGTTTCTCCTCATCCTTCCTGATGGTATCTTTTCTAGCGAATGCCCAGAAGGTTGCAGCTGTTCTTTAGGATCCATTTTTTGTTTCCAAAGACGTTCCTCTACCATGCCAAGGGGAGTGGACCCATTCACAAAAAGCCTCTACCTGTTTTCCAATGGGATTGAAGGCTTGACAGCTGAGGACTTTGATGGACTACAGAACCTGGACATGCTGGATCTCAGTCAAAATAAACTGATCCATCTTCCCAATCGGGTGTTTGAACCTCTGACTTCTTTGCGAAATCTGGACTTGTCATCCAACCAGATCACTCACATTTCAGAGGAATGTTTCCACGGTATGAAACTGCTTGAGCGTCTTTATTTATATAGTAATCACATTCAGACTATCCACCCTGCAGCCTTTAAAGGCTTGGAGCACCTGATTGAACTCAAACTGCAGGGTAACCAGTTGACATCCCTGCCAGCCCTCTCAATGTCTCATCTGCTGTTGCTGGACCTTCGCTTTAATACTTTACCCACTTTGGGTCCTTCAGACCTTCAGACCCCAAACCTTGAGTCACTCAAATTGGGAGGTGTGGGGCTTACTAGTCTGAATGAGGAGCTCATAACTGGTCTCAAGAATCTCCATGAATTGGACATCTCAGAAAACAAACTCGAGTCTTTTCCCTCAGTGCTTAAAGAGACCCCAGGGCTGATTCACCTTAGCCTGGCTGGAAACCCAATGGGTCCTGTTAAGGTTCAGGACCTGCAGAACCTTGGGGAGCTGCAGGAGTTGGACATAAGCAGCCTCAGTCTTCAGGGCCTCCCTGAAGAGTTCTCCCAGCTATTCCCCCACCTCAGAAAGCTCACACTTGCACAAAACCCCTTCAACTGCCTCTGCAACTTAGCATGGTTCCCAAGATGGCTCAGAGCCCAGAGCATCACCCTGGAGAAAACAGAGGAGACCCGCTGCCATTTCCCACCTATCAATGCTGGAAAGGTATTAGAAAGACTGGATCATAGAGATTTTGGCTGTCCTACCACAACCACTGTCACCACTAGTACTGTAAAAACAACTACCACCCAGCCTGCTCTAGTCACTACCTTCCCAACAACTACTAAGGTAATTCCTGCTCCTAGGGCCAGTGACAACCCCACTGAAAAAGAAGGTGGTTCTCCCCACCCCCCTGTTCCTGCATCCCCCAGTAGCAGCATAAACCCAGACGAGGAGAATTTCTGTCCCTCTCACAACTGTGTGAATGGGGGTACTTGTCGTTTGGACCAACATGGTCAGGTAGAGTGCACCTGTCCACCTGGTACCTCTGGCATGTACTGTGAAATCCAAAACCATCACCCACCTTCACCACCTGTAGCAGAACCCCACATACCAACTGTCACTGCAGACACACTCGACATCAGCCTGCGTGAGATAACTGGAACTTCTGTCCTCCTGGACTTTCATCGGTACACTGAAAAGCGGCCTAACATCCATGGAATCCGTTTAACCTACCGCAATCTCTCCGGACCAGATCGCAGACCAATGCAACTCAGCCTCCCAATATCCTTGCTGGAGTACACACTTAGAGGCCTGAATCCTAACTCCACCTACATGGTGTGTGCCAGTCCATTAGGTTCCCATAATGGCATAGACAGCGTCTGCACTGAGGCCCATACAGCCCCTGAAATCCTTAGAGGCACTATTCCACTGGTCGAGGATCCAAAGCTAACCACGATGCTGGCCCCTGCAATTGCGATCTTGCTACTGCTTGTACTGATAGCTGTAGCAGTGGGAGTGGTATGCTATCTTCGCAGGAAGAGGACCAAGGGCAACCTGGACCTCGACTGTGATCCCTCCCAGCTAGAGTTGGATGGAGTTAAAGCTGGCTTAGACAATGGACCCCTGCCTCAAAAGCAGTTGCAACTTATGATCCCAGAACCTGCTGTTCAGAGTGGAAATCAGGAATATGAGGTTTTACTACTACAGGATCACTGTATGTCAAATAACAACATATCTTTACATAAGCCTTCCTGCTTTTGACAACTGTCTTTTTTACTACTCCGATCCAAATGAGGATTTTTAAATCTTCAGCTTTGCCCTCCTAAGTAAAAAAAGAAGAAAAAAAAGAGCAGCTACTGCCGTTGTGAACGTGGAGAATAAAGGGTCATCCGGCCAACCAGGAAAGGGGGAAGATGGACATATATTGAACTTCCTGGTTATATCTTTGTCTAAGCAGACATTAACAAGTTCAGAATTTGTTTTTGGACTTCAAAAGGCATCAAATGTGCTTTTCACTCCATTAAAAAGCTGCATATTTGCTTGAATGCAGTCAGGCCCATGGTGTGATATGATGCTAGAACTCATGTTTTTTGTCATTGACTGAAACACAGGGTTAAGAGACAGAATCACCTCATGCTCTCCTTTATCCGTCCATAAAGGGGTGTGGACTGAAATGGGGTTGTGCTGCCTTTCCCGATCACACCAGCCCAACTAAAACAGTCTCAGCAGTTTTTTTTTGCTGAGTTTAACTTTTCAGTACTACCCCACAACGGGATCAGTGCTTGCTTGCTGTGAATGACCTTTAAGACACTAGATGAAGTTGTGCAAAGAAAAAACTGATGCCTTTATTGTTTTATCTGGCTCTAAGACTTTGTTATGTATGTTTGTTATGTTTTTTTTCTTATATATCTGTGTCTGTTATTTTTAAAAATTGTGCAACATTGTGACTGTTAACAGCCCTCAGCACCCTCCTCTCCACCTCTTGTGACTAACAGACAAAACAGCAGATTAAAATCTTTGAAGATTAAAACTCATTGGTACCAGTAAAGTCAATCAAAGAGCTTTGCCCCCAGAATGTCAGACAGTCTAAGTAGATGTGAGTCTGGACAGAGTCGAGACCAAATCCCCCTTCTCCATACTGGAGCCCTCAGCCTGCTTTGCCACCACAGAAGGAGGAGGTAAGCAGGATTAGAAAAAGTACAGAGGGGAG
>VVHJ01025510.1:26373-47040 GCA_015107715.1 Tylochromis polylepis
AAAAAAGGGGGGGGGGGGGGAGTTCCCCCCCCCCCCCCCCCCCCCCGTTTCACAGGTAATTACAGTAAAACACTTGACAATACGCAGCAAAACTTCAGATGCCTTATTTATGGTTTATATTCTTCGTGTTATCTCTCAACCAAAACACACTTTATTGTACAAAACACACACTACATACTAACCGGCCTGGCTGACAAAAAGTAATTGAGTGGATGTGTATTGTGTTTCCCTTGAGTAAAAAATAGCCTGCTTGATGTAACGCTATGCACAATTTCTCTTTGGCAAGCAGGATCCCGGTTTGCTCATTCGTACCAAACGAGACCATGAACAGGCATAAGCCAGAATGCAGCTAACAGACTGTTTATATTGTTTTGAGACTAGCAGAGATCCACTGCATGGCTGTTATTATTACAGACAGGTCAGTAAGATCCAAAGCAAATTAATGAGAGGTGCATGAGGGGGTGGAGGTGTGTAGGTGTGTGTGTGTGTGTGTGTGTGTGTGTGTGCAGATCTCTCATCATCAGCGATGATGCAAGTACATGTTCTGTCTTGCACAAACACCTGTATCAGTTAACCCCTTTATAAGCCCACATGCCTGTGGAGGTACTTAAGCAACTCCACTTAAAGGCAAACACACCAAAGACACCTCTGTGAATGTCTGTAAAGTTACCTACAGTATTTCCAGTGTACAGTTAACAACTCCATGCTAACGAAAGCGCCTGGAGAACCCACGATCATGTGATAAAACTGGAATATTTTTTTCTGTAAAATAGAAACCATTGAAGATCACCACAAGTATTTTCGATGTGATTGTTAATTTTTCCCTGTTTACTTTGGGAAACCCTTTGCTATTATGTGTTGTTTATTTTTTACTCTGTGAACATCTTTGTACAAGTGGAAAAAGTGATATCATTAAATGAATATCCAAAAATAAAAATCATCCCGTTTGTATTTCTTTCTTTTTTTTTGCAGAATCCGCCTTAGTGAGATAAAGGAAGAGATCGCAGGAAGCGGAGTTCAGGAAAGAGAAGTGAACAAAATTGACTGAATAAATTAAATCAACTGATGATGACTTTCTACTATTAATATGTTCACCAAAGACATCTTCAGCTGATGTTTATTATTCTTAATGGTCTATAGCGGCCTTAACATTTACAATCAGTCAATGCCACTTTATGGGCAAACAACACTTAGCGTGTGCCTGCTAACATTTTGTTGCCATTGTCATTCCTAGATCACCAATCATAATCCTAGCTATATGGCCACTAGTATTATTAAATTAAAAAAGCTCTGTTTGTTGTATGATCGCACTTTTGCTTCAGTCTCAACACAAGTAGAGGGCTACAGCAATAAAAACAACACAAAGTGCCACTCCTGTCATCTAAGAAGAGGAAATTGGAAGATTTGAAAATGGTCACTTAGTTCCAGGTGTCTGTGCCGTAATATTCAGTAAGAATTTTGCATAAGCAGCTCAAAATGTAATTATATCAACACTTCAGGTGCAGCTTGGTGTGGAGAATTTTTTAATCACACTTTGAGCATCAGTAATCCAAGTATTATTGTTATTAGCTTTTTGATTATTAAGTAGTATTAATCATCACCATCCCTTTATGAACACCATTTCCATCTTCTACTTCCAGCAGGATAAAGAACTATGTCACAAAGCTCATATTATGTCAAAATGGTCTTGAACGTGACAGTAAGTTCACTATACTTAAACCCACAGAGCACCATTGGGATTAGGGGGAACAGGAAAACTATGCTATAATGTAAACACAGAGCAACATAGGTGGCAGCTATTTCCAGCACATACTAAATCTATGGCACAAAGGATTCATGCAGTTCTAAAGGCAAAAGGCAGTAAAACCCAGTATTAAGACGTACCTAATAAAATGGCTGGTGATCACAGACGTATTATGTATGTTCGGCCTCAGTCACACAGACCAAGAGACCCGTCAGCGACTCCTTATAACAACCACTGGTCGCGACCTGTTGGTGAGCGGTTGAGGGCTGTTGCTAGGTGAAATCGGTCACATAGAGGAGACCATTCATCCTCAAAGTAAAGGCTGTGCTCAGAGTGAGGCACAACCTTTACTTTGAAACCATTTCTGGTTTGTATTGCACATTTTGAAGTTTCAGTACAGCTTGGTGGTTAGTTTGCGAGTCAAGTCAGTGAATACTGTACATTCCTAGTACAGTATTCTGGTAACGAACAAGGCGACTGCAAAGAGGTTTTGTGCAGCATCCTCTTTGCTGCCAATTTCACCAGACAGCGACTACTTCAAACTGATCTGGAAATACATGTTTTTCACCATTCAGTTTTGGCAATACGCAGTTTTCAGATCTTTCACTCTAGTCTCCCCTCTAGTCTACACATCAAAGCGTCGTTGGACAAGATACTGAACTCTGAGTCCATTTACCATTTAGAGATAAACTGACTTCAAAGTCAGAAGTTTGAAGATGCTCTCTCTGTTATGTCTTTGGTGGAGCACTTGTTTCAGGTTAAAAACTAGATTGGGTAATAAGGTGAATCCTGTTTTTGTTTTTAACTTAATTAATTTTTTTTCCTGTTCATTCTTTATCTTTACCCACCTAATTACCAGTTTAGCACATTCATGTTCTAAGGTTTTAGCTTCCCTACATTTTATCTTGTAAGGTAATGTTTAAACCAAGCCTGATGTTTCCTTGAACATAAAACAATGATTCCCATTCTCTTCCTCATAATAAGAATTATAGCCTATTCATATGACACCATTATCAGATTGGTACTGAGCACTGGCAGATATCTCAAACCAGGGTATCTGTATCGGATGGTAACTGAAAAAACATTGACCGTGCAACCTCTTCTACAAACTATTGAATTCTGTCTGCTGAATCCAGCCATAATCCACTACCCAAAACAAACATTTATAACTGTTTAATGTCGTCTTTCAGTGCATGAGAGGTCTTGGAATTCTTCCTTGCCAGCAGTGTGCTGGAGGCAAAATGGAAATAAAGATTATGATTGAAAACAGGCAGAGGAAGGTAATAAATGGATTTAACCATTATGACTGACTCACTAAATAAGTAAGCGTTGTTTGCTAACCCGTACAATAAACAGAACTGCCCACCCATGTGTTTTATAGGTAGGATGTTGGTAGGGGGATTGATGCAGGATGCACGCACACACCCCCACACCCACAAACAAAAGCACGCTGGCCCATAGCTGTGAGCGGTTGTGCAAGGTCCCACGCTAACAACACAAACACATAAAACAGCACCACTCCTGTCATGCAGGCACTATTATATCAATTTGCTCAGATGGCACAAACTTCCTGGTGGAAAAAAAAAACAGAGGAAATAATGCAGGAACCCAGAGGTCAGTGGGTTTTAACTGTTTTGGGGTTTTTTGTCCTTCTGAAGCAGTTTTAGCCACCATGTTTTTTGGGTTTTTTTTTAGGTTTTCAATATTTATCCAAACTGCTATAGACACGCTTTTTTCTTTAAGGTGCTAAGAGACTTACCTTCTTTTATACAAATAATTGTTATTGTACATGTGCAAGCTGCAGTGACTCAAGGTTTGAGAATAGGATGTGTATGTAAATAGGAAGAGGTGGAACAAAGGAAGTTTCTGTGTGTGTATTCTCTCCTTTCCTACTGTAGAACAGTTCCTCTTTTTTCCCCTCTGGCTTTAAAGGAAATCTGGTTCTTGGACAAGAGCCAGTTTTGACACTCACTCAGTCTGCCCAGCTCAGTGGTCCCTATTGCAGTTTTGTAGTTTCAAGAGACCCTTTTCACACAAAAAAAAAAAAATCTACATGAAGTTAGCTTTTTTTCCCCCCTCTTCTATTCCTCTTCTTGGCCTTTCTTTTTCCCCACATTCCCTATTTTTTGTTTCTAATTAGTTTCCACATTCAGGGTTAAGAAGAGGCATCCAATGACAATGTGCTGAAGCATGGGGTCATGTGGCTGCAGGCAGCATTTGGCTTCCCTTGGCACTTTACAATGTTTAATTCAATTGACCTTTTCGGTCATTTCTCTCCTCTCTCTCTCTGCCGCTCAGTTTTCAATTTTCCAAATATCCTCACTGCCCACACGACACATCTGACCTCCCAGTAACCTCAAACCATCTCTTGGACATCAGTCTAGATTATTTACAGTCAGCAGTTGAGGAAATCAAATTATTCACAAAAATCATAAGATGAAGCATTCACCCTATTATAAACAGCAAAAAAAAAAAGCAGATAAATAGCTGACTGATATCTTCAGTATAAGAACATCTATACTGGTACAAATGTTACTGCTTTAGTAATGTTTATCATGTGTTCATCATGTGTTTTTTTCATTATCAGAGGAGAGAGATTCGTAGTATTGCTGAGCTGTATTTCATTCCTTGTGATGTTGCTGTGTGGCACAAAATAAAATTGTGGCAGAAGAGAGTAAAAGAGCAGAGAGGGAAAAGAAAAGCTGAGCAGGGAAAACACACGACCACTTTGTTTTTGGATCCAGGTTCTCCAGCTCTAGTTTTTTGGCTCTCTGCACGCTTCTTCTCCTGCCCCACATTCCACATTCCCTTCCTCTAAATCTTCTTGAAAAGTACTAATAACAGATGAAGGCTGGTGTGCCACTGGTTCCTCTCATGCCATACTGCTATACGGCTGTGCCAGCAGATGGCCTAGCTGCTGCTCTGGCAAAAAAAAAAGCAATGAGGAGAGAAAGAAGGGAAAGTCAGAAAGAAAGAAAAACAGGAAAAGAAAGCAAAGGAAGAATTTGACTTTGGTTAGTTCTTGGCAAAATACATCAGCAGGAACACATGCGATTCATTTCACGTGCAGTTCGGTGAATTATTAGAAATAAAAACAAATGGCAGCCTGATTTCACGAGTACAGATATTTCTTTCCATGCTAGGCTTGTCATTTGTGTCTCTTTCAGTCATCGTCTTGCCCTCGTCCTTGCCTGAGCACACACTGATCCTCCATATAATTTCTACAGCGGATGGACAATGCAAGCTGGCAGTTAATGTACAACAGAGGCAAACGGGGGCTCTAAATTTGTTTAAATATGGGTTTACATATAGCAATAGCAATACCCTGGGGCACCCTGGGGCCACGTTCATTCCTTGGGGCCCCCAGATTTGTATTTGGTTGCAAGCATTTTAACTCTTAATTTGTCAATTTATAAGTTATGGAAAGAATAGTACTTTTTCACATTGTTTAGCCCAGTCTCAAAGATTGACCTCAGATCTCAGTCACGTGAGCATAAAAAAGGGAAAAATCTATGTTCCCCAAACAATTGCAAGCAGCTGCTGCGAGTTGCTGTGAAGTCCACTGCTGGTCCTGCTGTTCAATTCAATTCAAGTTCTCAACTCAGCTATTCAGTTTGTTGTGACAAATGTCAAATGAAATAAACTTTTCCATTATTAATTTTCTTCAAATTCATTATTGCTTCATTCAGGCATTTTACATAGCTCTGGCGTTTGGCAGACAAGACATCTGTATGGTTTTTCACAAGCTAGCAAGGTGTCTAAAGACTTGAAGAAAAAGCTAAACAGAAATGAGAAAACCAGAAATGAGGAGTGATGAGCCAACGAATGGTGCAATATAAAAAGCAGAGGATGGAAAGAATTAGAGGAAATTAAAGAGGTGGAGCACTGATGAAATGCGAGGGGAGGGGGTCTGCTGTTTCTGGCTGAGTCCAAGCAAGGCCACAAGCACTGATAAGTTTATCCGTCTTTGGAAATCGACTGATGAGGATCTGAAGTTGTGGAGGTGTTGAGTGTGTGCATGTGCGTGTCTCTGTGTCCAATTGTCAGCAGGCAGCACCTAAAAAGTACGGCCTGTCACCCCTGGAAAGCAACCCAAGTGTGGTTCTCATTTAAAAGGAATGGAGGGATGGAGGGTGGGGGGATTTTATTTATTTAGAAAAACATAAGCAAATGAGTAATATGGTATTAATGAGAGGGGGTTGTAGCAGATGGTGAGGAGGTCATAGAGGGTGAAAAGGGTGCAGGAGGTCTTAAATAATTGTAAATACTAAATTCAATTACTGTAGATGACGCTCATGCAAGGAAACAGTTTTTGGGCCTCTCTTTATTAAAAATATAACTAGCTATAACCATTAAGGCACTAAGCTCTAATTAATTAATAGCACGAGTTCTCAAGCTGGACCTTAGTAAGGTCACTCACCTCACATGCCCCTTTTAAGAAAAGCTGTGATGAAAAACGATGAAGGTCTAAGCACAAATGTTCACAGAGCCAGCACAGTCCAAAACTCCAGTGCCTCAACACTGACAGCTGAAATCTGGCAAGGCGAGTGACATTAAATTGCCCTCTTGGTTATTTATTTAGTTGTATTGTCTGTTGTGCTGTTAATACTCTTACAAAGCACTTAGCTCTTAAACTGAGAGTAGAGTGAGTATTACTTACAAACAACCACAAAAAGGGGAAAAAAAGAAAATCAGCGTTCAATCTCTCAAGAGAAGACACATTTCCGTATTATAAAGAGACTATTGTTTCTAGGATCGCACAAAGTTACCGAAACTCTCAGTAAGTCACAAAAAGGAGGCAAAAAATGCATCGTGGTGAAGGTGGGGGTCACCAGTAGGAGAGGATCTCCTGCCTGTTTGGCCAAACCCCCAGTGGTGATATAAAAAAAATGTACTTGTGCGTTTCACCAGATAAGTACTGCTTCACTGACTGAGCATAAGACAGTGCAGGTCAAGTAAGCATTTGCTACGTCAAACATACTCACAGTCCCTGCTGCTGGAAAACTGCACATATTGCTAAATATTGGGAAAATTGGCCAAAATACCATAAAAACTAAATTAAAGCTTTTAAGTCATGTAAATATTTAATAGGAGCCATGTGAGACATCTGCAGCATGCATGGAACTGATTTTGGACTGACCCTGGGAGTTATTTGACATATACAGAACCAAAATTACAACCCAAATCCCCAAAATCAACAATTAAATTAGGACAGCACACAATTTCTCATGTATTTACACATTTCTCCTTTCAGCAGGACAAAAAAGATGGAGCACAGACAGTGTGTGGTTTGACTTGGAAAACATCTTCTACTTTCCCCCCCCTTTGCTCATATCATCCGTTCCCAGATATGCATAAACATTTATCTTAACATTTAATATTCATATCAATACCTGCACTATAAAAACACAATGACAAAGAGAAGCACAGTGACAGGCATCAAAATCTCCAAACGCCTCGGGGTCAAGCATTCAGGTCACTGATATATAACCTTGTGACACCAGCAGACATTCATCAAAAGCTGCTGTGTACACATCCTGTGTAACTTTCAAACTTTACTTGCATCACAGCCGTGCTATGTATACACATCTGCAGATTCCACATTGTTTGCAGCTGAAGCTCCTGTGTAATTTCAAACTAAGCCGAGCTATGCTGAAATGTGGGTGGGCATATTATCTGTACAAGGCAGTGAAAAGAAAAGTTAAAGTTCATTAATGCAAAGTAATGACTGGCATTCGAATGTTTGGTATAAGTAATTACCAACAGATTAAAATTATTTCAGCAATGTGTGTGTGTGTGTGTGTGTGTGTATGTTTAAACATATATGGAGGGTGACGATAGTCACGCATTATGTGGTGTAATCCTTTTCAACACTATAAGCACTCACCATTTCTGTGTCAGACACAATGATTTAAAGTATGGGGTCCCTCCCTAAATCTTAAGTGGATTAAACGAAGCAAGTAATTTTTTTTAAGCTTTCATGAAGAATTTTGGAAATATTACACAAAACTTCTCTGAACATATGGTTTTTGAGGATGCTGGTTAGGGTGGATTGGAACAGACTGGCATTTTACTGACCACTCAAAGCACTTTAGACTAAAACCCACATATAACCATACATTCATACAGCGCTTTTATTCTGGTAAGCATTTAGAAATTTGTTAAACAATTACAGCTCAAACTGTCTGCGCATATGTATGATCTTACCATGTGGAGTGTGCTGCCCTAATGTTTTCTGGCACACAGGCTGATTTCAGTAATCCATATTAGTCACACTAATTCCATCTACTCCAAACACGCATCCACTTCCAGGCCAAACACAAACACTCACTGGCAGAACATAATAGTTATCCCAAATGATCCTGTCACTACAGGGCGGAGGCCACCTGAACTCTGACCCTTGCATGGTTCATCAGCTTCCAGGCAACAAACACCTGTTTGTTCGTAATGACTAATAACATTCAGTGGAAGGGGGGTAAATCGGAGTGGGTCATTACACTAAAAAATGTAGATCTGCTAATTCTGTCTTTAGCAGGCATCTGGACAGTCACAGGTGTCAGGATGCTGATTAGCAGTGACATGGTGAAGGAGTAGCAGACCAGCATGAGGCTTTTTTCAGGCTATTATCTGGCAATTAGAAGTTTACATATCCTAAATACTCTGGATTTAACAAGGATAAACACACACAAAGACATCTTTTTATATATCTGGAGTCATGATTTTACAAGCCTGTTTATACATACTGGTGACACTCACATGCAGCATGCATAAAACATATTTATTGATAAGCTAGGTCATGCTAATTGATGACAGACATAACACAACACTGATTATAATTCTTTCAAGTTCTAAATACAATCAGTATAAAAATATAGAGAACTATACTTTAAATTCAGGCTATTCCTATATGAACATCAACAATGTCTCCTTACCCAGTGAAAATTCCCCATAATAAGGTAAATCAAAGACAAACGAACTTCAATCACAGTAGAGTAAAAATCAGACAGCAACTCAGTCTGAATACAATCACTCTCAGACAGACTGGTGAAAACTTGCAAACAATTGCCATCTAATTTTTAAACACAGACAGATTAACAACAGGTTGCAATCAATAAGAGTCAGTCTGTGTCGATGAGCCCAACTCATCTCTGATGCACCTTTTTGTGACAGGAATCTCCTTTCAACTGGTTGGCAACTGGTTTCCTGTATATAAGCAAGGTTTCTGAGCATCTACGTCATTTTGCAGTGAAATCAACATCCTGAAGTAACCATTTGTGGAGGAATTTCTATTCCAAATCTATGAGGTCCTGGCTAGACTCTGAATCTAAGTAGTTAATGTGAATTTCTGTGTTTGTAGAGGGCAATTTTCACTGATTTATCACAGCTGATCATACCATGCCAGATTGCACGAAATTACCGACTTGACCTTACTCAATTGCAAACTGATAGAACATTTACTCCATTTTATTGCTGTTTTATCTCAGTGAATAAAATGGCAATAAAACAGCAACTGATGGCAACTAACTGTGGAGTGTCACAGACCAGATTTCCATCTGTGAAGCAACCATTTCAAAAGGCAATAAGACTGTCAGTTCACTGTTCATGGTTAGAACAATTTTGGTTGTGTTGTGGACTCCAACCATTGTTTCTCCTAGTGTGACTGTAGCATTAGGGTCCTATGTAAGTCAAAGAAGAATGGAATGGCCCAAGAAAATAAAATGGCTTAAGGTAGGGTGTGAACGAGTAAAAACATAAAAACCACCAGTATCGTGTCTTGAGTAGAGCCATTCATCACTTCAGGATGTGTACCAAGAGTTACAGTCAACCTCTGTGCAGTTGGAGAAGGAAATGGCTACTTACAGCCCACAGGGACTGACCAGGGTGTGCAGGGACATATCCTGGTATGAGGCAGCTGGGTGGTGCTACGGTCACTGCAGCACAGTGAGAAACTCACCACCACACAAGACAAACACAAACAAGGACGTCCGCTAGGCAGGCTGACGCCGCGTGCCTCTGTGGGTGCCTGCCAGCCTGGGCTGTGGCGTAGGGGCGTGTCCGTGGCGGCAGAGAGCCCCAGTAGGCACCCCAAGTCGATGGGTTCACCCTAGTGGAAAGTCTGCATCAGCCTGCAGAGACTCTGCGGTGGCTAAGAGAAGGTAGTGATGCAGCAGAGCCCCCCCTCGCAATTGATGTAGCCATTACTTCCCGAACAACCACAAGCTAAATGTATCCACCACGCACAGTAGAAAATAGCATAACTGTGGGGAGGACGAGAGGGGAGGGCAAGGATTGAGGGAAGGCAGTTTTAAAGACACAAAACCAGAGAGTTGAGATAGAGAAGTGAGAGGCAATGAATGGACAAATCAGGACTATATGAATATGATGAGACCAAAGAGGGAAATAACTTAATAAAAGTATGAGACGAATACTGCGAGCAAGTGGAAGCCATGAAGAGAAAGACCAGAAGACTTTGAAGAGGGTCTGGAAGATGGATGATGTGCTACTGAAAAAAGTAAACGACAGCAGACAGAAATCTGGAAGAAGGGGGGGTCCTCTAGTTCAACCGCTACATATTTTCCCTCGTAAGGGATATAATTTAAACAAACCCACTAAAGGTTTGGAGCAAAGCAGGCAATGCCAGCTCCGTCTCAGCAGTCAGTGTGCATGGTTTTTTTTTTCCTCTCTCTGTTTTTTCTATTTCTTTCATTTATTTATTTAAAAGAGAGACTGCATGTTAATAACACAAACATGCCAGATCTGGGATACACATACATGCGACAGTGTATAGATACACAAATTAAGTTAAAAATGATCCTAGATCTAGTGTGCCATAAATCTTTGTTTCAGATGTGCCTTGAAACACTAAGTACAGGAATTCGAGGACTTAATAGTGGCTCAGTTTTTCTAAGAAATCAGTCTTGATCATAGATGATAAAGCTTTGGCAGAACAAGAAGGACTGACCTTTAAGGCATCAGGAAATTTCAAAATACTTCTCAGGTCATCTAAGAATATTTGAGACTACCTGCCCCCACGGTCAGAGCAGAATTGAGAGATGCAGCATCTGACAAATATTTTTCAGTCAATCGATTCCCAATTACAGTCATTTTACACACCGACTGGCCAGGTGTGTACAGGTGAGGCGCCAGTAAGGATTTGAACTTTCTCAAGCTGTTTTTTTGGATTCTTCACATAACTGTTTTGTGTAAAGAACCAACTGAAATGCCTTTGAAGTCAGATTTCAGAAAAGTATAGCTATGTAGAACGGCTATTAAACAGCCTGCCATCCGGCATAATGTGCGTTAGCGATCCCCTTAGGTATATCCGTTTCAACTGACAGCACACACAAACCAAGATTTGTGAGCAATTTTTTTTAAACTTCATTTGTACAATGGGCAAGACTTGGCTGCTGTTTGTTTGTCCAATCAGAAAATGGAAGCAGCATTAAATGAAAAGTTTGGACTTTACTGAAAAAATTAAAAAGTCGGGTGTGGAAAATTATCACCGCTTTATCATCATTATTCCAGAATGAAGAAAGATACAACTGCAAGTTACAAGGAAACATAAGCTCTTCCAAAAACAAACACTGAGCATAGCAGCAGTTTCATGTGTAAAGATATCTTAATCAAAAACCTCAGTTTAAAATGAGTGCAACTGACAAAAGTTTACTGCACATTTACCAACAACAGCAAAGTTTAGAAGACATGGCTAGGAGCACTGTAAGCACCCGGAGTTAGTTTGCACAGTAGTTAGCGTGCAGATGACTGAAGACAGTGCACAGCCTGTCAGCTCACAGCTGTGGATCCCCACAGCTTCACATCAGCAGTGGACCGTGGATGGACCATGATGGCCAGGATGTGTGGAGAACAGTTAAGAATAATACAAATCACCTCATCAGTGTGTGTATGTGTATATATGTCTATCGCCATTTGTCCATCAACCGTGTGTTTTTTTTCAGTCCAGTGCGAATGAAAGGTTTCGTCCCCTGGAACACCACCCAAGTAGGTTAGACTGAAAGGCCCAGCAGCTCCCAAGCTTTGTCCCCATGAACACTAAAGAACAAGCAGTCCCTAAAAGTTTTTCCAGTAATGGGGCCTCCTTCTTTATAAAAGCTGGTCTTTTGGTCAAATGTGTTTATCTAACGCTTTGTAATGAATTTGCTCTTTTAGTATCACTCCAAGAGCCAATCTACCCAGCTGTCACACAAAGAAAACCAGTGGAAACGAAAAATCAGCAGGATACAGTAAACATTTGGGTACAAAACAGTGAGGGCACAGTAGCTGTAAAATGACTTTCAGTTGATAAACACATTACGCAAATGATTTCCTGGAGATTAAAGAGACAGAAAATAAAAGAAAGTTAAAAAGAGATACAGTGCCGTTAAAAAACTATCCAAACTTGCAAGCTGTTAAATCATGAATCAACTATGACTGACTTTTGAAAAGCTTAGTTCAAGTTCACTGGCCAGACCTAGGCCTGATTACTTTAGTTACCTTAATTAAGAAATCACTTAATAAACAGAATTTGTCTGACGAAGTGAAGTAGGCTAAAATATCTCAAAAAGCAACACATCATACCACAATTGAAACAAAAAAAGTCATCGACGTCTATCAGCCTGGAAATGGTTACAAAGCCATTTCTAAAGCTTTGGGACTCCAGTGGATGACGGTTAGAGCGTTTATCCACAAATGGAGAAAACTTGGAATAGTGGTGAACCTTCCCAGGAGGTCACAAAAGAACCCAGAACAATATCTAAAGAACTGCAGGCCTCACTTTCCTTAGTTAAGGTCAGCAATAAGAAAAAGACTGAGCAAAAATGGCATCCATGGGACAGTTCCAAGGAGAAAACCACAACTGCCCAAATAGAAAACAAATGCCTTTCTCACATTTGCCAAAAATATTGTTATGATCCTTGAGAATTTGGGGAAAGTATTCGGTGGACTGATGAGACAAATGTTTAAATTTTGGAAAGTTTTAGTCTCGTTACATCTGGCATAAAACTAACATTTCAACAACTAATTTCATAAAGGATATCACACCAACAGTCAAACATGGTGGTGGTAGTGTGATGGTCTGGGGCTGGTTTTTTTCTTCAGGACTTGGATGACTTTCTCATTGATGGAACCATAAATGCTGCTCTCTACCAGAAAATCCTGAAGGAGAAAGTAAGTCAATGCGCTGAAGCTCAAGACAACTTGGGACCATGATCTGAAAAACACCAGCAAGTCCACCTCTGAATGGCTAAAAAAAAACACCAAACCCAAAACAAAATAAAATGAAGGTTTTGGAGTGATTTAGTCAAAATCCAGACTTAGATCCAATTGTTATGCTTTGGCATGACCTTAAGCAGACTGTTCATGCTTAAAAACGCTCCAGTGTGTCTGAATTTAAACAATTCTGCAAAGAAGAGTGAACCAAAATTCCTCCAGAGTGATCTGACAGAATCTTTGCCAGTTATCACAAACACTAAATTACAGTTCCTGCTACCAGAGATGGCACAGCTTGTTATTAAGTTTAGGGAGCAGTTATTTTTATAGGACAAGGTAGGTTTGGACATCTTCTCCCCTTAATAAACAAAATCATAATTCAAAAACTCTTTGACGATCTGTAACATTTAAATGTGACAAATACGCACACTCAGGAAAGTGGGCAAATACTTTTTCACAGCACTGTATGTCTATAAGAGACAGCACATTAGGGTCATCACTGCAGTCATGTTGTAGTGACTGGTCTGAATTGAACTGCAGTAAAAACATAAAACAAAGACAGAAAATGAAGAAGTGCAATCCACGCTGTTTTAACGTATTGGCTAAACAGTGCATGAATGCATAGCAGAAAAAAGGCATGGATGATTACGTTTATGTCAGTCCACATGTCAAACCCTGCTGAGTGATCATGAATGCTGTTTGGAAAAGGTCTGCATGTAATGAAAAAGGCAAAGAAATGGCAGACGCGTCTAGACTTGTGTATTTGTATGACAGCAAGGCACATTGCTTGTGAATCCACATGCCTGTTTTTGGCTGACCAGTCCAGCTTCCCAGTAGGAATGCAGCCCCTCCAGCTCATGGTTGGGCTGCTGTGTGAGAGACACCTGTGCAACACACACATGCATGCAAAGCACTGTACACTCGAAGAGTACCAGCCCCCCCATTACAAATCCCATGCCCTGTGTCCCAGCACACAGACGAGATTCAATGGATGACATGGATGAGAAACTCTACAGACTCTACAGCAAACCACACTGTAACAATCATCCATGTAGGTCTGGTTGCTTGCAACAGTAATTCCAACAGTTTCCACTATGATTCAGTAGGTGTTCAATTAAAATAGCAGATTACCATTTTAAATTGGCTGTTTGAGTGACAAAAGCAAACATTCTGTAAATTAAAAACAGCTACAAACCCAACTATTGCGATAAAGTCCACTTTTCTCACCATTCTTTGTTTCCAGAGGGAAACCTTTTTTGTTTTTATTTTATTTTTTTGTTGTTTAAAAAAAGGAGAACAAAGGCACAAAACAGGACTTAAACAAGACTATCTCCCACTAGTCCCCAACCTTTTAGTCCTCTCCCTTTGCGGTCTAACACAAAGCATGCATACAATAGCTGGCTGACTAATTGACCTTGCTGAAATAATGTTAGCTGGCCTCATACAGAGGACTCTCAGTCAGTGTTAAAGCAGGAAAGTCCACAGAGGTTTCTTCAAGAGCCCACAGACCCTGAGGGTCCTCCACCTTTTCTTCTCCTCTCTTCCTCCAGCGTCCTTTGCACAATGGTGAAATTATTTCCTGGCCACCACCTCCTCCGCTCTCCCACCACCAATTACATCTTGACGAAATTTTTTTTTTTTAATCTGCTTAGGCCAAGTGCACTTGCCCAGATGCAGACACACAACTCTGAACAGGAAAACAAGGGGGCCACGCAGGTGCAGAGCAGCTTTGTTGTCATAACATTTCCATAGAGACGAGTGAAATCTGACAGGCAGTGATGGTGTTCAGACCCTTTGCTGCTATTTTCCTCTCTGTTGTCCACCTACTACTCAGCAACATGTGCATACATGTACACATCATTTATGTATGCATGGCTGACTCTGTGAATAAACACAATTAAACGATGAGACTGCGCACACACAGACAGCAAGCAGCAGCAGGCTTCAGCACTTTTCCTATTAAACTACGCATGGCATATTACTCCTGCCTCGCTTACACTGACATGTTTCCATGCTGTGGGCAGACAAATAGGGCCCACATGGGGAGCGATATCAGCCAGGAGCACATGTGGCCCACCTGCCACCAGCCAATCAGAGAGCGTTGAGAAAACTCGAGAAACAGAGGGAAATTTTTTTTATTGAATTTCCTTCTGCTCTCTGTGAGTTCTCCTCTTAGGCAGCAGACCTGCCAATGGCAGGCTGCAGATCGCTGGTTTCTATCATGGAAACCTGACTATAAAAGAGAATACAATGAGGAGACAATCCACCTAGCCTGCTCTCGCTATTAAACGATAGGAAAAGTCTGCTCACTTAAATAGACTTTTAAAAAAAGGAAGGAAAGTTGGGCTGGTTTTGTTGAAGGTCCAGATGTGGATGATGGCTGTGCAGACAGTATACAGACTATTTACACATGGGAAACGTCACCATTTCAGATATTATGAGATCAGCTGTGGCTTCACTGTTGGCTATCATATCTGGCTTCCAGTATTTGGTTGACACATTTTCTTTGGCTAAAATTAATAAAATAATGACTGTAGTGTTTAGCTGACAAGTTTCAGCTTCAGACAAGTTCAGATTTGTACAAAAACATCTAATCTGCTCAGCTTCAAGGAACCTCATTGGACAAAGCTCAATGGAGGACAAACGTTTTTTGGTTCTTTGTTGCGTTTATATTTAGCCCAGCCAAGTATAGTGATCATTATAAAAGAAGACACTCACTAATATGGACATAAAGAGCTTTGAATTAATGCTGAAAGGTGACACTTTTTTAAAATTTAAACTAAATTTATGGATTGCGTTGGATGCTTCATCAACTTTTGACTAAACTAAAGATAAGAAGTACCACAAATTTTATCCTGTTCTTTTCTCAGGCTGTGTAACTTTATCTAGTTTCATCTCTCTCGTGCATGTAACAGAGCGCACATAACGTATAAATTACGTGGCCATGAGGCAATTTCTGCATGTCTTTGTTCATCCATATCCTGAGCTGTCTGTCATTCCCTTTGTACCTCCGTTATTTTTTCCAAGACTATTAGGTGCACAGTGACAGGCTGCAGTCCCAGAGGCAGGAGTTAGAGGCCAGCCTGCAGGGTGGGTGTGGGCAGGGTGCGAGGCAGAGGAAACCATGTACTAATGAGAAACATACTTCTCTCCATCACTCAGATTGGTCTTCTTACCACAGCAGAGAGAGGTGGCATGCATCCAGGAGGTGACTGGTGTCCAGAAGCAAGGCATGATTTAAAAACGGGAGCTCTGTACCACACGGCGGTTCTTGAGTCTCGTGAAAGGCGCAATCACGAGTCTTATAAAACCCATGGATTTGTTGAAAGACACTTGGGTCAAAAAAGAGGGGGTTAAACTAGAACAAAAATTTCAAAGGCATCAACATATGGTAGACAAATCTGATTTTTTTTAAAAAAAGAAGAGGACAGTAAAGGAAAGAGGTAAAACACAGGTAAAAGACTTTAACAAAGAATAAAGGAAAAAGGATAAATATAGAACTAGCTACTCAAGTTTAGAAGATCTCCTTCAAATTATTACAGTTCCCTTCATTGATACTAGCAGTGTATTTATTCCTCTTCTAACAATACATCCATTTGCTGTCAATCGTGGCCGGTGCTTCTATCAACCCCGCCTTCCACACATCTTTATCAGATGCTCAGCTGGATATCTAACCCACAGAGCAAAGAAACAAGTGCTAAAATAGTACTGAGCAGTGTGAGCAGCAAAGATCCTAACCGAGTGCCTTTCCAATAAAGGGAAAAGAAAGACAATTTTCCAGATGCTGGAGAAAAACAATACCCACAGCTGCAAGTGCAACTCTGCTGCTGTTTTTGTTAAGGCTGGAAAGTGAAGTCTGAAACTTTCTGGAGCTTCAAAACTGAGACAAATTGGAGGGAGGCTTCAGCCTTCTAGTACCAAGTCATTTGTTTGAATACCTTAACAACATTAAGATGTCCTCAAGTGCAATATAATGCAGAGTGACTTCCTATGACCAGTAATCTCCCTGTTTTATTTGTATTACATTAATCCGAAGTATAAAAGAAACTAAAGAAATACAAAGGTAAATAAAAGAAAACAGGAGGGAAAGAGGGTGAAAGGAGGCAGCCTAAGGTGGGAGTGAGAGACTTTTTATTTTTCCTTCTGTGGTGAGTTCACACAAAAGGGTCCTTCTGATCCCTGGAGTGCTGAGCACATACCTGCGGGATGAAATCAAAACCCTCTGTGAATTATATTAAATATCCCCCGCCAAACGCTTCACATATTTCCATCTGCTTTTACCGCTTCTGAGCAGCTCCATTAGGTCTGGCTCTAAAAAGAAAAAATACTAAATTAGAAGCCCAGACACGAGCACCTTCAAAAACCCCGCTCTCCGTTTCCATTTCATCTATTCGTAATGGAGAGGTAGATGTTATGCAGATGAGTAAGGGGTACAGATAGTAATAGACAGCAGGTCTAAGAGGCGGTCAGGTAAGGATAAAGAAAGGATTCATTGAAGAATAACAGCTGTATTTTTTGACAGGACAGTAAGCCCAGGAATTATAGGCCTTTTTTTTTCTCTTTTGGTTAATCACAAGGGAGAATTTCTCCAACTAAGAGCAAAAGAAGTTTAGGATTAGCATATGAACTTACATATGCAGCCAATAAAGGTTCATAGAGTAACGATATATTCACAAAAAAAAGAAAAAAAAGAAAAGAAAAGAGGGGATTTCAAAGCTCCCTCCTCCTTTTTCATCCTCTTCTTCTGGTCAAACTCCCTCTCCACTTAATCACAAACTGAAACCCCAAATGGCTAACAGATTTCAGACGCCATGTTTCAACTGTCAGAATGCTGACAGAGCGCGTGTGGTCACATCTTTACCCTATACCATCCCCCACAGCCATACTGGTGAGCCCTGACCCTGCAGATCACCTGGAGAAGACTGTAGTTTTGCCTTTTCCTGCACCTCAAATAGTTGTGTTTGAGCTGGACCCAAACAGCAAAGCTATTTTTTTTTTCTTAGAAGGTGAACTCTTAGAACGGAGAAAGGTCAGACTATCATTCAAACATTTAGTGGTATTTTTTTTTTTTTTTTGCTCTGGTTTGGTAAACGGCCCTGCAGCTGCACCTAATACCCACAGGAAAGCCATCATCTGGGACTGATTTTGGAGAGCCCGGGCTGCTGCGAGAGAAAGGAGGGACTGTTCTGTATAAAAAGACTCGTTCTCTTATGGGGCACAGGCCTCTTCTCAATCTATCTGATTAAAGAGAATTTGGCTCAATTATACACCTACTGACTGGGCCCTGCGCTCAGACACGACCCACACAGTTGATAAGGAGCACAAGTACAGGCGGTGCACTGGGGGTACTCCTATCCATCCACCACAAAAGCCTCACTCCATCGGTTAACAACACAGTCTGTCAGCAGCGCTTGCCTCAGAGGGCAAGTCCTTAGTATAACCTGTGACTGGGTTGTAAAAGCAGTGAAGCTGGCTCTCCAAGGGCAAACATATGTCCTTCCCAATCAACAGGTGGGCCAGCAGGTCACAGTGATCTACTTAAATCAGCCTCTAGCCAGACATTAAGAGACACTAAAATAACAGAAGGTCTAAATGTGCTTGCATGCAATGTATTGTGTTTGAGTCTGTTAGGAGGGTAACACTGATAGGGACTGGGAACAGTTAGAGGAGGTCACAGGCAGAAACTCCCCTGAGACTGCAGTTCTGTCATGCTGAATGCTAACAGAGTAAGCCCTGGAGAACTGACTGTCATCTTTATCACACGATTACAAGCTAGTATGCAAGCAAACATCTGCGAGAGATGGCTGTGTAAGTGTGGTCAAAGTATGTTTAGCTGCTGAAGTGGGGGGAGGATGCATAATTATCGTGATGTCTCAAGCATTTACACAGAAAGCTGGTAGCTATCGTGCCCAGCTATAAAGTTCACTGATTGCAGCTGGCTTAAAGACCCAATTAAACTCATTATTATAATTCTGGTTTATAGGGGGAAGAATATGAGGGAGAGAGCAGTACACAAAGACCCGCACAGTTCCTCGGTGAGCAGCTCTACAGCTTGCATGGAAAACAGGCTTGCAGTAATAGCCACCTTTGCTCCTCTCAGACTCATCACCCCTCTCTCCCTCACTTTTTTCATTCTCCATTTCAACCCCGACCAAAAAATAAACATTTCCAGCCCATTATTCTCCATCCAAATTATATTCCACCCACAACTCTATTTTACTGGCTCATGATCCTGGGCCTCTTTATGTTGTGACAGTCCAAAGAAAACAGTTCTACTGAATGCTGTCTACAAGCAGAGCTAACCTGATACAAGCCAGCTCACTGCTTCAATTACACACCATGTTTACCGCAGCTGTTTTAATTAAAAACAGGCAGGAAAACATGAACAAATCCATCTTTATATGCACCTCAGGCTTAAAATGACAAGGAGGAAGTGCCCTTCTATGGATGTTTGACTTTGAGTTTCCTTGGCTGCTTGTTTTCAATCTATTAGGTGCAGAGAAAAATTGAGACAATATCTCCTTTTGATTAGTGCATTTTGTCTTTGCCATAGCTGCTTGGTCAAACACGAATGCAATATTCAGTTAAAACAAAATAATTCCCAAAAAAGCAGGGGGAAAAAAAGGAGGTTAAAGACAGTTTGTTCCTGTCGGGAACAGGCTGATTGATGTTTAATTTAAGCACCCATGCTAAAAATATTACACAGGCACTGACACAGTGTCTGAAATGAGAACAAAAATCTTTTTCCACCGCTTACAAAATAAGACACAGGTTAAAGAAAAAAAGACAGTGAGACAAATAAGCAGTCAGCAACATTTTGACCTTGGCCATTAAATAGAAACCAGCCAGCACTTTCTATTATCAGTAAATACTGATTGCAGACTACGTCTAGTAGTTTAGTTTGATAAAGGGGTTGGCTAGTGCTTACATGGATATGGCTGAACAGAAAGTAATCACTGTATTTTCCCCTCCATTTGACTCCTGAAACATTGTTTGTTTTTGACACTGTTCTGGATGTATTAACCAACAACAATGGCAGCTTGGGTCAAAAGTTCAGCAAGGGCCGTAGTTAAAAATGCATTTTTAAAAAAAAGAGAGAGAGAAGGTAGTGGAAACTATCAAGAAAAAATTGGGGATAAGCCGGCATGAGAAGTTAATAAACATTAAGTCGCACTGATAGGCGCACAACCCGATATTAATGTTTGGCAATTGTGTGGGTGCAGTTGTGGTTTCTTTGTTTTCCTTTTACATTTTTTTCAGTGCCATTCTTTTCTGGAAACTTGGCAGTTATCGTCTGGTAATAACTTAGAGTATTTTGAGGGAAAGAAGGCATGAGAAAAAAATTGTATATCATTTTTTAAGCTATGTAACAGTGAGAAGGCAATATAGAAAAGCAGTAAATGACGAGGTCTCTTCTGTTGTTTAAATGTCTGCTTCTTTTATATCTGACACACATCTCGGCATATGATAGCATGATTGAAGTGATTTAATACAGGACATCCAAAATACTGCGGATGGGACAGCTCCAAACCTTGCAGTTAGGTCCAATGGAAAAAAAATCACAGCATTAAAATTGAACTACTATCAAAAACCAGGAAACCAAAAGGCTTGTCTCAAATTAAAACTAATGAATTTAATAAATGCAAGATGATCCGTTTCTCTGTTGGGGTTTTTTTTTGTTTTTTTTTAAAAAAGGGGTGGGGGGAGGGGCTTTTACA
>VVHJ01025510.1:47060-63639 GCA_015107715.1 Tylochromis polylepis
GGGGGGGAGCCCAAAAAAAAAAAAAAAAAAAAAAAAACAGACACTGGCTGAGTAAGACAAGAGTCGGAAGGCTTAGCTTGTCCTCAGATCAGTGTGACCGTCCTCATGCTGTTTGTGCATTATCTTTGAGTTGTTCTGCTATTTTGGGTTTTTTTGGAGAGCGGGGGGGCTTGTATCATGAATATCACAAAAAAAAAATTTACCAGTTTCGGTAACAGGAAGTAAACACTGGCATCTGTGGCATCACGTATCTTCTAATTCCAAGAAAAGTGCACAGGCACCAAACAATGGGATGATTGCGAAGAGGCACTCAGACATGCAACTATCTGTCTCAATCAAATGAAAGAGGAAATAGAGGAAATGGAGACGAGTGGCCAGCACGAGGGCAGAGGGAGGGAGGGAGAGCAGAGGCTGGTACTTGGGGACCTTGCTGTGTTCACTCCTCTCATTCACTGGAAGAAAACAAAAACCATAACATTCCACAGAGACCGCTTCCCCCTGGTAGTGTTTTGGCTAATAAAAAGCTAGGCCGTACAGCTTCACACTTTCTGGTCCAGCCACACGTGGACACCCAGTCTGAATAGCTGTGCCAAAAGAACAAATGTGGAATTTGTCCTGCCATAGCTATTTCACAGATGACAAGAAAAATGCTTTTTGCAGTAATAATAATGATAATAAATTTACTTCATCCACCACAGACTACAGCATGACCCGAGAAAGTCCAGTCACTTTATGAGTGGAATGACTTGGAAGGCCAGCCCGTTCATAACAGCACTAAAATGCATGAGCTGGATCTAACAAAGGAATCCTCACTCCCACCTCCTCGTTTCTCTTTCTTCCTCCATCCTTATATTCCCCTTGTCTCCTCTCTGGAGCCCAGCCACGCTCCTGCTGTCCTCCAGTCCTCAGCAGCCGTGTTTGGAAAAATAAACTGAGCGACTGGAGAAATGACAAGCAGCGAGCTGAGGAAGTGTCAGTGTGTCTGCTGCTGCTTCCTGACCCTTTTGCACCAGTTGGAGAGAGAGTGATGCTCAGCAAACATGTGCACAGGCTTTCCTCCACTGAGACAGTACACGAATCTGTCTGCGAGATTCCCGGAAATAGCAAGAATGTGAAGGGACAGTGTAAAAGCTCTGGGAGGTCCACATGCCTGTCTGGCCATATATCATTGCATATGTGCCAGCCACACGCTAATATGCCCACATACACGATATGCACACACAGATACACCGCTGTACTGCAACACATGACCTCGCACACTCTCACTGACAGACAGACACTTAACAGGGAGAAGGTCAGTGTCATGGCTGTGTGAGTCAGTTATGGACACAAACTGATACCGTACTCACCCACTGGAAGTGCCGAGCGAAACAGAACTGATCGAAGAGCTCAGCTTCCTGCTGTCCCAAAGTCTCGCCTCACGACTACGCATCTACACAAACAACAAAGTAAGACACTGAGTACTCTGGACAGACACAGAGCACACTCACAAGAGTCAAATAAGTTACTTTTTTCATATGGACGTGAGAGGTATTTTTGAAATTGTCACATATTACATTGCTATGTGACAGTAATTTTCAATTTGGATTGCAGGATGATTGCACAGGTCATCGGGTAGGAGGTAACCTCTCTCCAAACAATCAGTCTGACTCAGACTGACTGCAATCACTCTCACAGAGGAGCGCAACTCGTCTGCAATGTATCTTTATGCCAGTGGGGAATCAACTGGCTTTTATTACTGATTGTATTCTACATTAAAGCAATGTTGCCAAGCACCCATGTCATTTTGCTGTTTCTGCAGCAACTAAGTCCCTGTTCATGGAGGAATTTTTGAATTTCCATGTCAAATCTATGAGGTTCTGGCTAGACTCTGAATGTAATTAATGTGAAAGAGATTTAAGGAGTCGGCAGTACTTTTCACTGATTTATCACAGTTATCACTGTTTTATCATAAATTGCAGGAAATTGGCATCTGGACCCAATTCAATGATGAACACATAGCAAACTCACATTAGTTTTTTTTTACCAGCCATTTTACCTGCAACTTAACGCACCAAAGTCACTTTGAAGATGGCGCCTGATTGCAAATTTATTGCACACAGTTGGAATAGCTTTGGTCATGCTAAACACCGTTTCCCTTTGTGTGATCAGAATTGTGGAAGAACAATTAAAAAATGTATGAAAAAAAAACATTTCTGTCCATGGTGTCTCATGTTTTTGGTGTAAGTTTTATACAACTTACTGTACAAAGAGGCACTGATTCTGTAATTCTTACAGTGACAAACACTGTACCAAATATAACAAGTTGGCTTCACACTTTCTCACCGTATCAAAGCCAGTGGTCAGTAAAAGGTCATCTTTGGTCCACAGGATCCGTGAATCCTTGTTGCTTTGAAGACTCTTGGCACTCTATGGGACAAATAATGCAAAAAAAAATAAATAGATCAATAAATAACTTGATTTTCCCATCGGCATCACAAGAAGACAAAACACATCATTTTCCCAGAAAGTTAAAGTCTCAGTGGTGAAAACCAAACTTTATAATTCAGAATTTTTATTGAATTAAATGCAAAAACGTCAAAACAAAAGGAAAGAATAAGGCTGCTCAAAGACGCAGACAGAGTGATTTGTACAATAAGTTACTGAGTAATAGTCAAGCATCAAACATCTTGGAATCACAACAATTAATAAAAAACTGTCCCATTGCTCCTTGACCATCTAATTTTTACATTTTTACAATTAAGCCTTCCAAACATCTTCTCCCAAGCATGTCCATCATTTGTTCAGCAAACATTTTCAGTGTCAGAGTTTGAGATTCTTTCCAAAGCTTCAGGACTAGAACCACCATCAATACTCTCATTACAATCTTATTCAACTGTGGTAAGGTACCCTGAGGAGATCCTTGGTGACCTGGGCAAATCACACTTCAATCACTGGTCAATACAATCCAAAACCTGCGTGCACTATATGATTGTTGGCACATTCCTATAGTGCACGCTTGTGCCTCTTTTTCTCCTACATTTCCAACATGAAGGATCTTTAATTAAACCCATTTTATGTAATCTGGAGGGAGTGTAATAATGCTGATTAATTATTTTATGTTGAATAAATCTGACCCCTGACTTCCCAGACATATTTCCTGTTTTTATAAATAATGTTCTCCCATGACCCACCATCAAACGTGCAGCCACGGTCTTTTGTGCGGTCATCCTAAGGTTACTGGTATTCCTGTTTGTCTAGGAGCACCTTCATACCACAAGAACGCTTTATGGTACATTGTTGGAAGTTGTAAATAACATAGCATGGAGTTAGTGCCTTGATGCGCCTGGATGTTTCTTCTTATACGATCTTTAATTTGTATGCATTTCCAAAAAGTAGCAGATCCTTACCAAATTATATTTTCCTTAAGTTTAACATAAGAAATAGAATTCAGCTTCTTTAAATAAATCATGTAGCATTCTGACGCCATTTCTCAACCATTCAGCCCAATAGAGAAACAATAGAGAAACCCCAATAGAGAAACCCCAACTTTACATATAACCTCCAAGTTTAGTTCAAGATAATGTGGGGAGTGATGAGTGTATGATTTGCAGGGAAGAGAAGAAAGGGGAAGGAATACAGACACGATTCACAGGTGCCTCACATCCCCGTGGCTGGACAGAACAGGACTTGCCTCATGAAAGGAGAGCTTGTTATTGTTGATGTAGCAGACAAGGGGACTTCTGCCCTGAGTGCAGCTAAAGTTACTAAACTGTGACATTACTGGTGTATTCATGAGTCTTTGTTGCACAGTTTCCATGGGGAATATGCGCAGAAACAGCACAACCGGGCCGGGTTTACCAGGTGGTCTCGAAATACAAATGACACACATTGTCAGAGGTAATGCCTAAAAACAACAGGGAGTGTTGAAATGTAAGGAATGTGGCAATCTGTAAAGACAACATATTAAAGAGGAGAAGGCAGAAGAGTGCATGTAATTAAGCAGGATTTTGTATGTACTGTATTCAACACAGTTTCTACTGACTCTGTTCATATGGCATGTGCTGTGATTATTGACAAAAGAGCTGAGACGACATAAACTAAGCTCATTCACAGAGTATCCATCAGCTACTTTCAAGTGCAGTTCTTGACAAGGGCTTTAAAATCCCTAAACTCACTTATTAAGAGCCTATCCATCAGGACAGGTAATACAAGTAAAGTCTCACAGCCACTCTCAGTCAGCAATTCCCCTAGTATCTGTGTAGTAATACTAAAGTTACACTGAGCGTTAAGCATAAGGAATGGGAGCCAGTGATGAAGTTTCCATGGAACAGGAGCTGTGAGCCCCTCAGCCCTATGTGTCTCACAAAATTAATGCTGTCTTCTTTATGGACATACTAACCCCAAGGAACACGGCTGAACTTCTGCGTATGGCAAGAAGACAGAGGCTTATTTTCTAGGGCTCAATTCTAACAACCTCCCTACAGAGCATGCAGCCTCATTCTTGTGCAACTGTTAAATAGTCACAGATGACAAATTGTAAAAACAAATGGGGAGAAGTTAAGCTGCCATGTTGCACCCCTGATCTCATTGGAGGTCAGAGGGTAATAGGGCCCGGCACTATACAACCTCCATATATATGCTGGGCGCATGATACATCTGCAGCTGAAGCCCACAGTTTGTAAAACAGGGATGAACACATAATAATAAAAAGCAGTTTAGAAAAAGTTTTGCAAATGTGAGTAGGGAAGGACAAACATATGTGGGACCTATCACTTCAAACTCAAATCCCACTTCCTTTTTTTCCTCCCCCTTTCTGATGTTGTTCTCGCCACGGTCTGATCCTGGTGGTTTGAGAACTGACTGCTAGGAGGAAGAAATGGAAGATATGGTTATATAAATGTTTAAAGCAAGCATTTCATCCCTGCCAATTCCTCCCAAATCCTCTCCAGGCACATGTTACTTTGAAATCTCCAAACTATGAGTGACACACTATGATAGCTCAGGGCACAGTTCTTTGGACAGAAAAAAAAAGGATGAGGGTGGTCATTTTACTGGAATTGCTGCTTGTTTTATTTATTTCACAGAAAAGGAATCTTAAAAGTTCACTCCCTTCCCCAAAGGGATAGTGTAATTGTGTCTTATCTTGTTAAGTAGATATACAGCTGTGGTCAGAGGTTTATATACACTTATCATGGGCATGAATGTCTTGGTAATTTGGGGGCTTTTAATTATGTCTTTGAACTATTTTTTTTCTTTTGTTCCAGGGTGGAATGATTGTACCATATATATCTTTAATACTTTGAAAAACACAACTCGGGTGCACAAGTTTGAATTTTGGGGGGATTTTCTATATTCCACACTGGGTCAAGAGTATATATACAGGTTCAAATATATACATATACTAACTTAAATCTTTGAATAAGTCATTCTGAAAATTCTATAATATATTTTAAGTGGACATGGCCAAGGCCTATTAGCTTCTTGTTGCTTACTACAACTGGTAGTTTCTCTTTCCCAGCATAAAAAAGATTTGTTTGACCAATACTCACTGGATTGACCAATACTCAGAACAATGGGGAAGTCCAAGGAGCTCAAGGAAAGTCTAAGAAGGAGAATTGTAATATTTCTAAAGAACTGCAGAATCCAAGAGCATCAGTTCAAATAGTTACACTGATGTGTCACCACTTTGCCAAGGTCTAGAAGAAGACCCAAGCTGTCACCCTCCATGTGAGAGGATGTTACTGAGGATGTGCAAGAAAAACCCAGGAACAACCAAGGCTCAAGACTCTCGTGAAATGGAATAATGAAAAAGGAGAACTACCTCTAAATTCTTCAACTTCACCTGCTGTTTTAGCTATTCAGCTGATATCTGCCCATTGTACATTATGGAGAGTGCAATTTAATCTCTAATGTTAACCCCCTCTGGTGATGCCACAGGAGGACAATTGGGCCTTAACCTGACACAGGGGGATGATCAGTTCATCTAAATCCAAACCTTCCTGTCTGCAGCAAATTTTATAACCTTCACAACATTAGCTATTAATAGCAAAAAAAAGCTTGTGGTGGCACCAAAGAAAAAAGGCAGAAACACCTAAAGATCAGCAAGATTCTTGATATGTTTTTAGACCATCCACCAGCCACTAACATGGCTACAGAAGACAGATTAAGCTGTAAACAAGTCTTAAATCATACCCTCATGAACCTTTACCCTACTTTTAGACCTGCCTGCTAAGTGGGAAGGACAGAAAGACACAGTTCTTTTTGGTAGATCAAATATTGGACCTTTGTAAACGACCTCTGGAGCAGAAAAGTTCGTTTTGTCATTGTAGCAACCCTCAGGACTTCACCACATGGGGACAACCAAGCAGGGCATATAAACCAGCCTGAAGTCTGTCTGCAGATATTTTTTTATTATTATCAAACACATCAACATGATGTCATCCTTCACCCAGATCTGAAGGCATGTGCAGCTTTAAGACTTTCTATGAAGATGTCATCAGGGCTTGCTGGCTGGATCCACAGCAGTTCATCTTAGTGTTAGCTGCTGAGCCCCCATTCATTTTTTCAGACTAAACAGTTTCAGCAAGAGTAACGCAGACCTCTTGTTAAGTAGATATTGACCTACAGAAATCAGATGCTGATTTTAGGACGAGTCATTTCCTGATTGGCAACCACTCGGGGTGGTGACTGACGACATGTTGGAGATCTAAAATTATATCCTGCAAAAGCCTGACAGTGTTGTAACCAAACAATAAGTGATGCTGAGCTTGATAACTGACAAAGCTAGACTGGTAAGATGCCTACTTTCCAGTCATTAATGTTGTAACATAAATATGAATTGACGTTTCGGCCAAGACTCCTGTGCTGGAATCACCTTCCTCAGTAAAATGGAACAACCTATAAATCCTCAGCAGTCAGTTGAAGGTAGTCTTGTTGGCCACACTGGCAGTTCAAACAAAATTTATTGTTCCCAGCTATGAATTTACTTGACAAAGCTACATTTGCACGTCATGATCAAACGTACACTTCTGCACCACTCTCAGGGGTGATATGTCTTTGAAACCAGACGTTTCATTGTTTTATCTAACACCACCTGTATGTTATTACAGATGCGCTCTGGCTCCTGGTACTCTCCCAAATAGCTTTATCCACTAAGAGGGTTTAGAAAATATTCTACTGACCTGGCTCTCAAACATATTTCTAAAGCAACACTCTCAAAGTAGTACTGACAGAGTTGATAATAAGTCCTGGATTGAATAAACACTTAAGCTGAGACTGGGATCATTTTTCAGCCTGTAGTCAGATGGTGTACCTCATGCAGGTAACTGAGCTCATATTTGCCTTGATAAGTCCATCCTCAGATGTACAGCAGAGGTCCAGAGTAAACACAGGCATTCAAAAAAAGCAATACATCAGAAAAGAGCAAGGAAGGAGAAAAGCTAAAGCTAGTGCTGTGTAAACAGACATGAAAAGAAGTCATTGCCACTGAGCTGTTCATCACCATCACCACTGGCTGATTTCCTTCCAGGGTTAAGGCAGTGGTGAGGAACTCTGTCCAAACTAAGAACAAGCTGAGCTAAGACCATTTAAAGCATGCAGGCTCTGTTTAACACTCAAACTGCTTAGGAGCCACATGTGTTTTGTGAGTCCCATTTCTCACAAACAGATGGAGATTCCAATTGTGTTCAAATTACACGCAAGAGTAAACAGACTAAATACAGCATCATCATCACTTTTTTGTCATAGTCAGTCATGCTAATCCATGGCTGAGCACCAGATGACTTTGTCAGCGTGAGGTCAGCTTTTTCCCCCCCAATCATATTTGCAAAAAGTGAGAAAAGCATCACTCTTGAAGAACGTCTGCAGGCTTGTTGCCATTTCTGTGGAGCTGTACTGGGCACAGCATGGCTCTGACCTAACACGCTTAAAGTAAATGTTTATGTTGATATATGAGATTTGGTGTTCACTCTATTTACAGTCTAAATTTAGCATTAGTCAAAAACGGCTCGAAAACTTTTTTGCAAAAGCAGATAAATCACAGTTACCCTCCATGTTAAAACACCAAAATCAGGGCCAGAATTAAACACGTTAACAACTGGTAGGAGTATTTTGGGGGAATTTTTAATACTCCAAATGATAATCTGTCAAATAATTTGGTCCGTCCTTCATACATATCCGGGGTCGTGTGTTGAGGTCAGCAGTCTAAGCAAAGAAGCCCAGACCTCGTTCTCCCAGGACACCTCATCCAGCTCATCCAGAGAACGCCGCTGGTTGAATGTCACTGAATGCTGATTAAATCTAAAGGTACTTAAAGTATTAGTTTAAGGGTGTGCACACTTTTGCAGACCACTTATTGTGTTTTTTTAATTTTTTAAAATTTTGTCACCCAAACAGATTTGTTTGTTTTTCAGTCAAATTGTACAGTGTCGTATTTCTGCTAAAGGCCACGTTAAAGGTGGAAAAAGCTTTGAAATTATTTATTGTGGGCTTATTTTTTAACATCACAAAAGCCTGGCATTTTAAAAGTGGTGTGCATGCTCTTAATATCCATTGTAGAGGTATTAGAGTCTAGTAGAGATGTCCTTCCCGAGAAACTCAAAGTAATTTGGATTGTGGAGCAGTTAACTAAACTAACAGGCAGCCAAGAAGCATGTGAAGAAATCTGAGTATTTTGTTGTTCTCTAACGTCTTTAGATTTACCTTGATAAACCAGTCAGTGTGACTTAGATGATGTGCTAACCCAGCTAGTGTGGTTTGGCTGATAACTGTGATACATTTACATAAATCTCATTACACCCAACTGGTCGCGGCAGATGGCTGCCCCTCCCGGTTCTGCTGGAGATTTCTGCCTGTGAAAAGGGAGATTTTCCTTCTCAGTGCCGCCAAGTGCTTGCTCAAAGGGGATTGTTTGATGGATGGGGTTTTCTCTGAATTATTTTAGGGCCTTTCCCTTACAATATAAAGTGCCTTGACCACTGTTGTGATTTGGAGCTATATAAATAAAATGTTATTTTATTTTATTTTATTTTATTTTAAGTTAAGACTTCAAAAAGTGGGTTCACATTTGATTGATGTCACTGTGGTTACATCCACCTTTTAAATACAGTCTCTGATTAACATGCTATTACTTCCAAAACTGACACAGAGTACATCTGAGGCTGATGGGAACAGCCTCATTAGTTAATCTGTCGTGGATGAGGATGATCAGTTCATCCGCATGCAAACCTTAAAGTTTGTTGCAATTACAGATCGTGAACAGCTGTTTAGAGAGTTCAAGCTTATGGCAGCAATAAAGGAAAAAAAGACAGAAACATATCTCTTTAGACCATCCACGTGGCTTAGATCTATGCTGCTAGCATGACTAAAGGAGCCAATTAAAGATGTACAAGACCCTCATTTTATACCACCATAAATCTCTATCCTATTTTTAGAACTGCTTGTGGAGTGGGAAGGAGAAAAAGACACAATTCTTTTTAAAGAAAAAAAACATTTCACCTTTGTGAACCACATCTGGAGAAGAACAGCTTCGTTTTGCCATTGCAGACAGGCCATCAATGAGGAAGCCAGGCAGGGCTTATAAACTAGCCTGAAATCTTTCTGCAGATAACATTAAATCACACCACCATGTCATCCTTCACCCAGATCTGAAGGCACGTGCAGATCTGAAGGCACGTGCAACTCTGAGTCCCTCAATGAAGCTGTCATCATGGCTCCAGCTAGCAACTGGAGCCACAGCAGTACAACTGAGTATTAGGTTTGTGCTGATTCCCCTTTTCCCAGTAAACAATGTTTCAGCTTAAGGAAGCATAGCACAACCATCAGAGGGCTATAATACTACTGATGCCGGAGGGCGGCCAGAGGACACAACATCTGGACCTTGTGAGTGTGTATATACATGCTGCCAAACAGTATTTCTCCATTGGGGTCATAAATCTATCTGAAATCCCATTCACCTAGGCCTTCTCCTCCTCGCAGCTAAACCTTACGGACATCAGACAAATCGACCATGACACATTTGAAAATGAGGAGAAAAAGAGACAGAGGTAACAGAAAAGAAAAAAAAGGAAAACAAGACAAATGTTTTCCTTAAAAGCCAAACCAAGGATGGAATCGCAGAGAAGTTGAGAAAAAAGTGAGAAACACTTCATGAATTTACAAAATATGCACAGGGGATAGGTTACACCTGCTCGAATGACAGAGTAAAGGAAGTAAAGGAAATGACATCACATCTGGGAAAAGAATAAAGCATCCACATCAAGATTAGGGCAAATATTTTACAGACTAAATAATAAAAATACTGAATTCAATCTAATAACAATAAAGAAGGAATGCCCAAGAAGGATAAAAAGAAAGGATGAAAGAATTGCTGACTGTGATAATGCAATTCAAACTGAAATGACAGCAGGCAGGGTTTACAGAGGTTAAATACTTTACAGGCAACAGGAAAGTGCCAGTCAGCAGTCTGGCCAATTATGCTTTTATGGGTCTATTAAATATCCTCTCTCAATATAAACAAATGAAGATCATTCCATCTCCTTCTGTCCTTCTCCCTCAGCTATTTAACTTTTGAACTTGAACAGACGGTGTCCACATCTGTGTCACTCACCGAGAATGTTGATTCACCCACCAGGATGAATATCAGGTGTCTGTATGCACATATGGGAACTATCACAATTTCTCCATCCTTCTATCTTACAGCCTCTCTTTCTGTTCGTTTTTCAGTGTTCTCTATATCAGCTCAATGGGAGTGTATTTAACAATGAGTGCCAGTAGTGAAGAATTTAATTTAGTGTGCTGGAAGCATAACTACTCATTTCATCCCATTTTATAATAGTGTGTTGACACTGTCCAGTCTGATAATGTGGGCTTAAAGTTGGTAGGTGTCAATCATATGCTGCTGCTCGGCTTCCTCATATTTATAAAAAAGGGATCTTACATGTACTTTATATAAAATAACACTTGAAAATTTTGGAAAATCCTCTCATTTACTTCCTTTACAAGCTTCACGGTATTGTACAAAAGTCTTGGACCACCCCTAATTTCTTTAAATTTTGTTAAGAAAATGGGAAATGGGTGCAGAGATTTAATAAAACGTGCAAAAATACATGGAAATACAGTTTACAAGGCAAAAACTGTTTGCACAATTCTAACAAGCTTAACCTCCTAAGACCCGAACTCTTTCAAGGCATGCATTTTTAATTTCTCTTTGCTATTTGGGCTGATTAGGACCTGATGAATGTAAAAACAAAGAATCATCTTTTTACCTGATGTAGTGTCTGAGAAAAATTATATCCACATATGAGGACAATCGTTTTAAATTTCGATAGAAAAGTGGCGGTATAATGTCCTCGTAAGGGGATATCAGGCCCTTGTAGAGCAAAATTTTGTATTGTGGTCTAGACAACCCAAAATGTGATGTCCACATATGTGGACGCCAGGTCCTAGGAGGTTAAGCAAACAGTACATGTGTCTAATAACACTGAGGGATCAAATCAGAATAGAAGCTGCTAAACACTAAATGAAGTCAGATCTCACCAACTGCTTGATGTATTGTTGCTAAACTAGTCTTATTCTGACCTCCTGTCCTCTATAAATAAAATAAAATAAAATAAACTGTGCCACTGTGGGTGGCACATTAGTGAAGTGTTTAGCACTGTTGCCTCAAGGCAAGAAGGTTCTGGGTTCAAATCCACGGGCTGGCTGTTCTCCCTGTACCTCTCTCTCTGGGCTTCCTCCCACAGACATGCATCTTAAGTTAATTGGTGATAGTAGGAGTGAATGATGATCTGTCACTCTGTGTTAAACCACGATATGCTGTCAACCTGCCTCCCACAGACAGATGATGGGCTCTAGCCCCCTGTGACCAGGAATTGTACAAGCAACTAAGAGAAGTGGTGGATAATCTTAGTGTCTGTGGGAGCTTGTGCAACTGTAGATGCTTCTATTTAGAGCATGCTGTACACCTCTGAATACTGCATGCTTGTGAACAAATGAAACAGGCAACTTTAAGACAGCTTCATGCAGCTTTTAATGATATCATTAGATTATTAATGGTGACCTAGATGGTTCAGTGCAAGTAAAAATACTTGCAGCTGCTGGAATCAATATGTTTAAAGATCTGTTAAGTAATCTTACATATACACTCATTTGCATGCGTAGTACTTCAGAAAAGGAAAACACTGTGATAATTCAGGTATAAGTTTCCAATCCTGGCTGTGAAAACAGGTAAGTATTCATGCAGGACAATGATCCTTACTTTTACAGTATTTTTATGTATTTTAAAATTTTTTATCCATTCATCCGTCATTCTATTCAGGGTCATATATTTTGTTTGTTTACCTGCCTTGTGTTCTGTGTGTCAAGTCAGTGTTTCTGTGTTTGATGCCCTGTGTTTACTTATTTCCTGTTTTATTTTGGCAGGTCTTTGACTCTTATGTATTTTGTTTCATTTTATTTCCCTTGCTTCATTACCCTGAGTTTAGGTTAGTTTAGGAGCATTTGTTCCCCAGCTGTGTCTCATTCTCCATTAGCCCTCAGAGTGACTGTATGTACTTAAATCCTCAGTTTGTCTTGTACATTGTACTGTGCGTTGTATTAATTGTACTGTGACTCCTTTCATGTTTTGGATCTATAGACTCCTTTTGGACTTTTGCTTGTCATAATAAAGGTTTGACTTTGGTTAAGTAACTCAGTTTTCAGAGTCTGAATTTATATCCACATTTCTTTTTAAATGGTGACATGCAAAGTGATGGATCAAAACACTCGTGTACAGAAAACCTTCAAAGATCAAAATAATAAAACAAACTACTCTTTGAAGCTCCTGGTTATAGTGGTTAAGTCTGAGATGCATTCTTTTTCATTTATTGTTATTCTATGGAGATGAATCAGGTCTATTACAGACGCTCAGGTTTCATCTAAAATTATGGTTCGTGGTTTGGCTTCCCCTTGGTCACCGTCTCTTTGCATCAGCTCAGCTCCCCGATATTATCCGTGCTCTCCGAAATGCTTTATCACATCAAGTAAGTGCAAGTGTAAAAACTGATATGACAAAACTGTTTTATTAATTTAAAAAAGTAACATGACCAAATCAAGTTTCCATGGCCACTCTGCCCTGCTGAATTGCTTCCCTGCTCATCGCTGCTTGCCTCAATATTAAGTCATTAATATGCTGTGGGCTAAAAAGAGTAAAACCACATTGCCCTTTTGTTTTGTTTTTTTTGTTACCTTTACTGTCTCATTCACTGTCTGTTTCTGAGCATTTTTTATTTATTGAACATTAAAATTCACAAATCCCAATACAGAATGTGTCAACATGACTGAAACACAATGACGGCAAAAATGAAGGATTTAAAATAACCTTCAAATGTTTAGCATTTCATCCTTCGCTAACCATGTGATACAGGCAAACCTAAAGTACTGTGCAAAAGTCTTAAGCCACCCCTCATTGCTTTATGTTTTGGTAGGAAAGTGGAAAATAGCTCAAGAGATTTGTACAATTCCAACAGGCTTGGTGTGAACACCTTTATCCTTCAGCACAGTCTGAACTCTGAGCAGCTCTCTGTCATCTCTGTGAGGATCTTCAGAAATAGTTCTCCAGGCTTCTTGAAGGGCAGTCAAAACTCTTCTATGGCTGTTTCTGCCTTTTGTTCTGTTCTCTGTCAGCCTGATCCCACACTGCTTCAGTAATGTTGAGGTCGGGGCTCTGGGGATGCCCATCCGTGTTCCACTGTATTTTTTTACTGCACTGGCAGTGTGTTTGGGATCATTGCCATGCACTGGCTGAAATGCATCCCCAAACCATGACAGAGCCTCTACCTTGTGTTACAGATGGCTGTAGACAATCACTGCTGTACCTCTCTCCCGACCTCTTCTGTGCATATTCATGACAATTTGAACAAAAATGTTCACATTTGGATTCATCACTCCATCATACTTGTTGCCACTGATTTTCAGTCCACCTCTTATGTAATTTGATGTACCTCAGGCTTTTTGCATCATTAACCTTCCTTAAGAATGATTTCCTTCCAGGCACCCTTGCAGTGTGACCAATAGATGGAAGTTCAACTGAAGAGCCATATGCATCTCTTAGATCCTGTGTCAGGTCTTTGCCAGATTTTCTTTTTCCTGTTTCATGAGATGACTTTCAGATGCTGTTCATCATTTCATTTTTCCTCCACTTGTCCTGTTTCCTCAAAGGACACACTGTGCACCATGCAGAGATAAGCCAAGATGTGCTTATAGCCCTTTAGAAGTCATCTTGTTGGTGCATAAATACAACATATGCCTGTCAAACTGTGTTATGTTTGACATTTTCATAGATTCAATAGAAGAAATGAGGACAAATTGTGTTTTTGCGACAGGCTGCTGAGATGCAATTTAAAATTGGTTCTTGTTGTCTGTAGACACAACACTGGTTCATCGCCCGAATTAGTGGCTTTTTTATGCTTGAATGAGGTCAGTGTTAAGTGGTTCAACAAACAGTTAAACAAAAACACATTCTCATGAAAATGTTAGATACACATGCCAGTTTAGCTCACCTTGTGAGTAGGTGAGTGAGTGGGATGAGTATGTCCACAACACACTGCAAGGCTCTAAAGCAGCGACCTGGGTTTGAGTCTGACCCAAGGACCTTTGCTGCATGTCTCTCCTATCAACTATCTAATTAATGCAACAGGCCCCAAAAGAATGATATCAGCAAAGAAAATGTCAGGTACACGGGCTGGACTGAAAATGAGTGAAAAAGCAGTCAGTGTCTAAAGAAAAATGTTGAATCCGTCCAGCCTGGAGAACTATTGCTGAAGTCTGGCTCCTTGTGAACAAAAAATGAATAAATGAAGGGTAGCTCAAGACTTTTCCTGATTGTGTTCAGGAATCTGCACTCAATCTGTACTCGCCACAGGTTCTGGTTCAGACTTTCTTTATTTGTATCTGTTGGTAGATTTGCTCTGCAGTGGATGAGTCATCCAGTGACATGCACATGTATATTTCCAAGAAAAACACATGCAACAAACCACAGATAAGCATAATACAGCATAGTGAAGCACCGTTTACGCCATTTAACAGTTTGGTTAAGTTAGTTTTTGTTCTTTACAAATAAACATCCAAACCATGATATCAAGGAAAAGGATGAAAAAGACACAATAAAAACACCATAAAATAAAATTATTACATTTTTGCTAGCATGGAAATGAAGTTTCCTCAAGCAGGGCACAGTCTTGTGTCCCTTTGCATAGCTTTACAGTTCATTCAATGTTCAGTTTTAAATCAGTAATTGTTCCAAAATATAGAAAACTGAACGCACCCCACCATCTGACCCTTAATGGATGTGATATCTAGTACATGAGCACGTTTTCAAAAATCAATGATCGTATCATTTGACTTAGACGAGTGAAGACAGGACTCCTCACACCATTTAACAAAATCCTCCAGCACTGGACGGTGGCTGGTCTCACTCTCTGGGAGCTGGATCTCCACACAGGTCTGCATATAAATTCGTCACAAAAAGAGCCTGATACATAAGTACTTTGCAAATGTCAGCATGCTGACTCCTTAAACAAAGGTGGTAGTCATGGTAAAGTTTACATCTGTCAGACATCAGCCCTGTTCATGAGTACTGCTGCACACGGCCACTTGTATGGTTGTAGACTCTCACAGTTCTAAAATTTACTCTGTTTTCCCTGAAATTACTCTCCCGTTGAACTTAAGACTTCCCAGTGAACATAACCCCCAACTTACCTTGGGAATTTTCTGATCTATTTTTGGGATGTTCACTGAACAACAACACAACTCAGCCTCCGTATTTAATCTGCAGGGATTTCAGGTTCAGTGAGGAGCTGCTTGACACTGACTTGTTTCCCCTGGGGGGCAATAAAAGAAATCGGGATTCTTGAATCTTGTTCACAGCGGTCTCTGCAGTATATGGGTATCATGAAGGATGCAAAGCTGACAAGACAGCTGAGGGATTTAAACAAACAGAGTGAGAGAAGTCAAGAGAGAGGAGAAGATTTTACTAAGATTAAAGCATATGTGAATATATCATTAGATCGATGTGGAATTTGCTGTTCGCACTCTGATAGACACACGCACCAATGTATTTGCACTCTCCTTCCAAAGAATAAGGTTCAGCGCTTATTCTTTAGAGCAGCTAAGCTAGTAACCTATATTAGCTGAATAGGGATAGATTGGCCTAGCAATTCATCAACGTTGCAAAGGAATCTATGAAATTTGAAAATGGAGTTTAATAGTTATAGAGGTAGGGGCATCGTTTTGCTTTTGTTCAGTGATGGACTTTTAGTAGATATGATTCGCTGCTGTAATAAGTCAGTGTCCATGAGTCACCCACTGACCACTTTGCCCCAGTGCAAAATCATCAAAGCAGGTGCTGCCCATTACGGAGCATCATAATGTCCTGCTTTCTGTTCAGTCTGTCACCTGCCTTTGGTGTCTCACTCCTTGCTAGAGCATGTAGCCACTCTCATCATTACACAAGCTCATTTAAGTGTAAATTAGCCATCAGCTACGCTCCTTGCCAGCATCTCACCTAATCCCACAATTAAAAAAAAAAAAAAAAAAAAAAAAAAAAAAAAAAAACAACGCA
>VVHJ01025513.1:0-15560 GCA_015107715.1 Tylochromis polylepis
CTTACACAAGACAGCTGTATGCAGAACAGAAGTGTTCAATGCAGAGGAGATATTAACTGGTCTTTAACCATCCAGCTCTGTAGGACAAAGGGCACGTGATGTTGGATTGTGTTGATATAAGAACAGGGCAACTAATATTCGGGCACATTCACTACTAGTAAGCGGGTGTCATGTGCGCTGTCTCCTGTATGCATCATTAAGGCAGCTGCATCACGTAAATTCTACAGATTATATTTAATGGCACAAATGTGTGTGAAGCAGATTTTTTACTGCTTTGTGCTACATGTGAAAAAGAATATCTAACCTGGCTCCTCCAAAATTAAAAGTCAAAATATGAATATGAATGCACTAAGTGCATGCTGACCTTTTCATAAATTTACTAAACACAGTGAAATTTAACCAACTCAGCGGGTATTTCTTCAAAGTAAATGTTCATTTTTCCATATACAGCCAACGTGAGTGTTACAGACACGTCATATATAAACTCTTCCCCTTTTTGGCAAGGCTTTTTTTTTTACCGTTATTATGAGAGGAACCGTTGAGAGACAACAGAAAAGTAGGAGAGTGTATGGGGAAGACACACGCTGCAAACTGCAAACTCAACAAAGTTCACTGTTCTTCATTCACTTCCTGTTTACTTTGTTTTCACTTCATAAGCAAGCTGTAAAGCTTTCATTTATACATTTAGAGCCAGTCTGAAAGTTCCTGTAATATACACATCATTTTTCACATCACCACTAAACTAAACTAAACTTTAAAACCAAACTACTGGTCTTGTTAACATCTTGTGCAGATGACCTATCCTGTTGTTTTCTTTGGAAGATAGTATAGTCTCATCAGCATTGTCTTGTGACTGTCTTATTGGCTTTTTTCTGACTGATAAAACTCCTTTCCCATTAAGGTTGTCCTGCTGAAGAGCATAGTGAGGAATGTAGAAACCTCTTCGAGACTTTCCAGGGCTGCATGCGTCTCCTCACTGTGGAGGACCAGCCAGTCGATCTGATCAAGGTGCAGCAGAGACTGCTGGGAAATTACAGTCAGCTGCAGATCGACATGTGTGGCATCATTGACAGGTCAGCACCAGCAGAAACCCGTCTGACTGAGCTCAGATTAAATCATTTTATACCGTTGCTGTCATTGACACTGAGACGCACTGACACCGATGCAGAAATCCTTACTGCTGTGTTGCTTGGATAAGCATTCATGTTTAATTTTAGCCATAATTTGATGGAGTGGCTCTGGCATTGACTGCAGCAGTTTGTACAAATACACAAGCATGACACACATTCCCCTTGCATCCTTGCATTTAGCTAATAAAACATGCTATTATCACTTTGTCCTTGACCCTGTCTAGAGCATTTGTACATACATATGCACAAATAATATAGTCAATTACCATTTGTTGGTAACTCATTGCATATTCACTCTGTCATCCCATTAAGGAGTTTGGTCTGTCACACATAAACACGTATCAGCTTCTAAGTAATATAACAATAAAATAGCAAAATGTTATTAGCCCAAATGGGTACACAGGCTTCTTGGGCATAGAAAGAGTGCTAGTGCTGAACTAAGGGGGCACATGTAAAAATGCCCTGCAGTAAATACAGACCTGAGTTTTCAAACGTATGGATTATTTTGTGAAATAGTGTATTTTAATGGAACTCTACATCTGTCCCTGTTCCAAACCAAGTAGTATTTGTCCCTAAAACCTAACTGAGAGTGTAAAATACAAAATAAAAGCAGAGAGTAAAAGGAAACATAAAAAGAAAGGCAATACATCTAAAGAGTGTAAGATCTAAAAATTGGATATTGCACATGTGTTCAGTGTTAAAGCTCTTACTGGTAATGCACCTCCTGCCTCTTGTATTCATTTGTTGTTCTTTTTAGTCTATTCCTGACATTCAACAAGCTGAAAGACAACCTTTGAAAACTGTCTATTCAGCCTGCTAGTAGGTGGAATCAGTCTTGGCCTGGTTCTTTGTTTGGTCTTTGAGGAATACCATTTTGTAACATTTGTCATTTTTCATATACAGTATTTTGGCTGCTGCCTTTCATCCTTTTTATTCTTTTTTTCTTTGTTTGTATTATCGCTTTTAGCACCATCATTTTCATGTTTTCTTCCATCTTTTAGGAGCTAGAGAAAGAATTGAGCATCTCACATAATACACCGGGTACTTTTGCTGATCACCTGGTGTTCTCTGTGTTTGGTGCTTTGATCCTACAGGGAGTATGGATGTGATATTCAGGGAGACTCAGGGTGGGTTCAGTGAATAACGTTTGGCACAGATTGAAATTGTTTTTCTGGTAAAATAATTTATTTCCTCCCAAGAGAGCTCAGTGTTTTGCAGCAGCCGTTGAGATATGTTCACCCTCGGCTGGTGGGTGTGCGTGACGATGGGAACATAATGGAGCTGTAGTGAATGCAAACACAACAGTGTTTACATTTGCCAATATCATTGTACTAAAGGAATAATTGATCTTTTTTGGCATTTTCAGTGGCCAAAATCCAAGAATATGAACTAATCCAAATCAGACCTGTTGAAAGAAAACCATACAATGCTACATCTTCATAAATGAACTTAAATTAATCACACATATGCTTGCAGAAATACATTTCTATTCTTGGATATATTCTGTTTGATTTTAGGTAAAGTACCAGCTGTGAATTCACTGGATAATTGTCATAGGTTAATGACTGTGTGGTTCTGAAAGTGGAAAAAGATTTAAGGGTTATTGGTCAGCTCCACTCAACTTGGAGTTTGAACCCACTGGAACTTGAGCCAAACACCTTAACCACTAACATTTTTTTAAATTCACAAAGTAAATCAGCACTCCACATGCATATCAAAGTCAGCTCTACCAGGAGTGGGGATTGAACCCACGAGAGATTTTGCTCATTGGAACTTAAGTCCAATGCCTTAACCACTCAGCCATCCTGGTAGTTCTACCAAGGGGACTACCAGGATGGCCGAGTACATGTAAGCAAATCACTGCAGTTTTACAGCGCAAGCTAGGTATTTTTACTGGAGAAACAGCTCCACTATCTTCATACAGACAAAGCTAGGAAAACAATAGTTATGAAAACGTGCTTCCCTTGATATTATAAACACTGCAAGGGTTATGGAAACTTTCAAAACACTGTCTTATTTAAAACTGGTGTCAAAACAGTGTAGGAAAAATTATCGCAAATGCAAAAGTTCTTTTTCTAACAACCAGCAGATACTCACTAATATATGAGACATATAAGAAAAGAACTCTGTATTATGCAAATGACTGCAGTTTCACTGACCTATGTATTTGTTTTCCAGAGAGTACTGAATAGGCTAGGTTTGTGCAGCACTGTAGGCATTTTGACAGTAGTTTTAAAAAAATAAGCTTCCCAGGTATGACTTCGAGCATGTTACACAATGTAAGGGTTATGTAAAGCTTCACAAAAATACATAAGATCAGGAGTGGGGTATGAACCCACGAGAGCATTTGCTCATTGGAACTTAAGTCCAACACCTTAACCACTCAGCCATCCTGATTTTTGTAAATGCTTTCCAATACAAAAGAAAAAAAAACAAAAAACTGAAATGTCATCCTCAAAGTATGCTAACGTAACCATTCCAGTTTAGTTTCACTTTAATTTAGTTTAATGTCCAATAATCAGTAATCATTTTCACTTGTGCGAGCCATGTCACCAGCATGGCTAAACGAGGTCTAATTGTTGTAAATATTAAAGGCAAATATGGCAGGGCATACGGCAGATGCAGGAAGACACTGAGAACAAGTGTAAGAGTTTCCAATTTCTAAAAGTAATTTATAGTCATCTCAGATTGGGAGAGTAAGTCATGCACAGCAGAAACAATTACCTTTTGTCTTGATGATACACTAATTACACAACGCAATAAGAGGAACAATTATCATAATTATGAATGTTCCTTTTGGCAAAAACCAGAAAACACACACTTATATATGATATGGAGTTCATGAATACAGTTGCAGATATCAGCTACACATTTTCACCAGAGAAAAAGGATCTCCTCCAGCTGGTATAATTAAATAACTTTCCTTTCTCACGTTATCAGATTATTGTTCATGAGAATTCAGGTCCTGCTCAGATCTGGCTGCAGGAACAGAACAAGACCCCCCCCAAAAAACAAAAACAAAAAACATAGTTTATACTATACAATCATGCTTTGATTAGATTTAGGGTCTGTGAGATATAAAGTTTTAACCAAACACAGTCCCCATATGCTGCTCTGGCCTAAAGGAGGCTGTTGTAGAAGTATCCATGTTTTTTATACTCAAAACTTAACCCATTATTCAAACTGCAAGCAACACAGTTAAAATGTTTTTAAGCAGCTCAAGTACGACACCACAACCACTCAGCCAACCTGTTCACATCTTTGGAAGGGCTTTTTATCTACTCTTTTGTTTTTGGTTTCTTTTTTGTTTAATTTTTTGTGTTTGCGTGTTTGTTTGTTTGGCATTGCACCAAAAGGAAAAAAATTGCAGCACACATGTATACATATCTAACAATACCACATGCTATATATATTACATGGAATTGTTCCCCATCTCTGGTAAAGTGTCTACATACCAGTGGAAGATCATATTTAAGCTTGTTCACCTAGAATTGTGCAAGATTGAGCCTGCTTTGACAGACATCAGCTGAACATGTAAAGCAAGAAAATTCTCCACCTTTCAACTGACTTGAAAAGCTGTCAAAGATTCAAAAATAACTGTTTTGTTCCCAAGAATATCTGTGATAGCTAGAGTAGAGCCTAAATTCACATGGCTGCACACCCATCTGAACTAAAGTCCAACATCTTAAATATTCAGGCCTTGTACATCCTGGTGATGTATAAGGCCTGATACATGTCATGCCAGCTGTTACACTGTAACAGACCTGGCAAGGACTGTAGCTTTAAATGTAGTGAACAGGGCCGTAACAGGATGAAGCTCAGAAAGTTGAATCTGCTCATCTGGACATAGTTTTGTCTTTTGCATTATTGATTGTTTATGGTTCAGTGTTTACTTGACAGACATTAACCCGGATATTGAATATGTACAAGTCTGTTTGCAATAAGTAAACTGATGCCTATTTGTTCTTAGATATACTTGGTTTCAAGCTTGATTGCTCTTGTCAGTGCAAAAAGAGTTGCCAAGCAAGCAAGGTTATATGATCACAACCAGGGAGTAAACTAAAACATTGCTAGAGTGTCATGACACTAATATATGCGCAGTATAGCTATTTAGAAAATCACAGCTTACTGAAAACCAACAAAACTGTAGTGTGGAGGCAAATATGTACGCAGCAGAATTTTCTGTTGTTGTCAACATCTGGTCTGCTATATTATGAACTTGGTCCTCTATATTTACCAAAATTCAAAGAAACATACAAATATGAATAAAAAACTTGTACAAAAACTGAGCACATAATTAAATCAACAGGGCACTGCTTTCACTTTCATATTGTGCTGCATTCCTGTTGATTAAAACGTCACTCCAGTGATTATACCTGCATGACGGATGTGACTAAAACTCATAGCAATATATTCGACAGCTGTGAGATCCCTTTCTTTTTGTCAATTTGGAAAAACACTTGCCTGAGGGGACACTTTATCTTTTGTCCAGTATTTTGCCCCTGAAGTCTTCCTTACTCACCATGGGTCACTTATCTTTGGCCACAAGCAATGCAGTTGGCAGTTGAGTTCAGTGTGTCTTTGTGAACTTGATGGATATGCAGACATGTTGTACAAGTACAGTGTGGTTGTAAGGATATCTGAGTTTATGCTCATGTTAGTAGCCATTACATTGTTTTCCTTGGCCTTCATGAATTTATTAAACTGTAGTTTACTGTAGTAACCTTAACCACTCAGATGAGATACCAGGGGTTGCGTTTGAACCCACAAGAGCATTTGCTCATTGGAACTCATTGTTACAGCAAACCAAGTTTCCATTTTCTAAGAGTAATTTATAGTCATCTCAGATCAGTCGAGTACATCATGTGTAGCAGAAACAATTGCCTTCTGTCTTGATGGTACACAAAGCAATAAGAGGAACAATTATCCTAATTATGAATGTTCTTTCTGGCAAAGCACATGGCAAGTGTTGTGTGGCAGTACACAAGACCCCAAATTATTATACCAAGAGTGAGGTTTGAACCCATGAGAGCATTTGCTCATTGGAACTTAAGTCCAGTGACCTCAAGCAGTTAATAATCAATCCAACAATCAATCCACATTTGTTATCTGAGTGGGTTAATAACAAATGTGCGTCCAAAAATGCCCCAAGACAAACCCCTCTCTGTCACCATCATTGTTTTTTTCCTCTGGCAAAAAACTGACCAATGAACCCAGAAATATGTAACTTTATCCATTACAAAACACTTGCTTGAGAAGGTAACATATGATATCATGTAGTAAAAATCACTGTGTCTAGTAGATATATATCGTTGGCCAAAAGAAAGATGAAGTGCATTTCATTGATTTCCTTTAATACAATGCAGATACTCATTAACATGCAAAAGTCTGTGCAAATAAGTTGCTGTAGATAGCTTCCAGTTGAGGCTCCAACTTATACCAGGAGTGGGGTTTGAACCCACAAGGGCATTTGCTCATTGGAAATTAAGTCCAACACCTTTCCCACTCGGCCATCCTGGCACACTGTCCAAAGCAAATTGTAATCCTCTTTGAATTTAGTTGCCACTCATCCACACTACTGGAAACTTTAAGCTGCACCTTGCCTAGCAAAGACCAACTGTAATTGGCTCATGGAGGCATGTTGTCATGCTGTGATTTAGGGAGCACTTGATTTAACTGTGTTCAATAAACAGAATGAATTTTCAGTATTGTTTGATCATGTCCATTTAATTGTGGGAAGTAGAAGTCATGCTCAAGATTAACATTAGAGTAACTGTGCATGTACCGATACCTTAAACTTAAGTATTGATGACGGACCCTTATGGTTTTAATAGTCAGAATAACCGCGTGAACTGTCATACTTAAAAATGAGTGTTTATTCCTGTAGGTTTAGGACAAAACCACTCAGGCCCTTTGTAGAATACATGTGATTCTGTCCGAATCACTAACATCTCATATTGCAGTGTGAGCTAAGTGGGAGGGTTCCTTACTGGGATAATGAATGTTTCAGACCATTTAAACAAAATTGTGAAAGTGATTCAGAGCACAAAACAATTTCACGCATTCATCTCCTCACAGGCTCTCAGTAATTCGTATTTGTTTGCTACCCCTGAGTGCATGCACATCTAAGACGTGTATAGACTTCTCATTTCAGCAAAAGCCGCATTGAATTTGAAGCTCATCAGTAGTCAGACAAACGCATCTATAAAGATCATGTACAGTATACACTACTGACACACTCAGTCTGATTGCATCAACAGTCACATTCCTGAAATCCTTCCTGCCACTGATTCACACGCATACACAAACACTAAATATACTGTGTAAAATAAAGGAATGGAGCAAAGTGGTAATGTGAATTTAAAGTGAAAGCTAAGTGGTTTATCTTCAAGGCTCCAGCTTACTCTGAGATTAAAGTAGTATAGAGATAAATGGAGGTTTAAAAAAAAAAATCACACTGTTGCAGGCTGACAGGCTGCTGAGTTAGGGCTTTTATCTAAATAAAGGCGAGGTTGCAGATTCTGTGCAGTCATCTGTTTTCTCTTAAATATTCCTGCCTGTGTTTGGGCAAACACACAGTTTAACACTGTCACATACATTTACATAAGTAAACTCACACACTGAAATGTACGTTTAGGATAGAAAGAGAAAAACACACTGCTCAAAACCTGCACATACTGCCGAGCACTGCATCCACCACTGACTTAAAATTGTCTATATATGTGTGTGTGTGTGTGTGTGTGTGTGCTTGTGTCAAACCTCCTGGAGGTGCCAGCCGGTCTTGGAACAGATGGAAAGCAACCGGTGTGGATAAAAACATTGTTACTCATCATTTCCTGTTGTCCTCTCTGTGTCTTTATCTCAAGAAAATGAGGTCACATTACTCCTTTATGTGGGTTAGCAGAGACACAGCAGCTCATATGGTTAGCTGTGCTATTTTAATCTGCCACATATATTTTCGAACTTCTCAGCGCAGATTTTGCGGGTATCTGTCTCAAAGATTTTTATTGTGCAGTGGTTTTGAGAGCTCAACACACCGCAACCAAAGAAACACATGTTGTACAAACAGACAATCAACAAGCAACCTGAGAAAAAAATGCTGAAAATTGAACCTAATTACAAAACATTGCAAATGCTATTCTTAAACTTTATATCACCGCAGATACCGGCTATTAACCAAAAAAAGGTTGGTATCATCACCCGGTGGGGCTCGAAAAATAGAGCCAGTGTGAAAATGTCAGCAAATACAGGTCCTCAAATGGCCACTTCTGGCTGGTTTCAAAGGTGAGTCAGTCCCCCTAGACTCCCGTGTTAAAATTAGTCCTTTCGTCAACCGCTTATCCAATTCAGGGATTCAGGAGGGCTGGACCTTGCCCTAGCCGCCACTGAGTAAAAGACAGGGGTACAGCCTGGACAGGTAGCCAGTCCATGACAGGTCGCATGATAAAATGCCCAAATTTAAAGCGGAAATAAACACATTTAAATTCAGGGTTTATATAAGTGACCCAGCTGATCTATATTAAAACTTAAAATTATGCAGTTTAGGAGTGTTGTCCTCTTTGAGTGACAGGTGAGTGCCAGGACAGGCTAAACTGTGTCACCTCTGATGATTTCTGTCAGTGAACTGGACCTAGAAATCTATGTTCAATTTTTATCAGCATTCTAGTATTCTAGTATTATGTTTAAAAGTTTGCACTAGGTATCTGTGTCTTTGTGTTACACTTTACATTCTGTGGAGCAGTTGATATTTTATCACTCATCTGTCTTTTCCAAATAAGGTTGGTTCTGGCTCCAAAATAACAAGATGGCAATAGCCAAAATGCCAGTGTTAAGGCTTAAAGACAGTAATCCATGATGTCACATTGCCTGTACTCATCTTTTGTGTGCAATTTATGGAAAATAAACATAATCTAGGTATAATCTATGGGCCATGTCAACAGAACAAAGACACAAACAAGACAGAAGATTTACATATTTGTTCACCTTCAAATACAACTCATGGATTATTGAGTCATTAACTTCGTGACCATGGCAACAACACTTTGTCCCAGTCATGCCATCACATTTTGGTGGCAACTGAAAACATCTGAGTTGTAGTCTCAGGGCCAATGAACAATAAAAGCATGAATTATGTCTCTGCAGTGTTCACAGTGTTCAGTGTTCAAAAGCAATGTCTCTATAGTGTATATAAATATACTGATAGAAGTTCAGAAATACCCATAAGAAGGAATTATGCCACAGTACATATTATGACATATTAAGCCGTTTCAGCCATGTCATTAATAAGAGAGCAGTTAGTGCTTTGATTTGTGTTTTCACCATAAATATAACAAAATGAAGCCTCACACATAGAAGATGCAAAAAAATGTACAGCCTTTTGAGTTTTCATAAAATTAAAACTCATCACAGAACTTACAAGCAAAGAGAAACTACATTAATAAAAGTAAAGAGCAGGTTTGTTTTTATAACTACATAAAACTAAAAAAACATTTCTCAAGCTGCCATAGTCATTTAATTGTTAGTAAGATATTATTTCACAGCTGAAGTAATATTTCATTTTGACTTCTCGAGTTGCTCATTTGTTGGTTGCCGACAAGATTTTTCTCTTCCAGTTGCGATTTAGAGAATCTTCTAGAGCAGATAGTTTTCTATGTGCGACTGTTACGGCCTCAGCACGGCCTCCTGTGGATTTGGCCTTGTGTGGACGTGTCCTGCCATCTCTCCTGCCTTAGATGCCACCCTTTTTGTACAGCTGATTCTACTCAGCAATTAAGATACTTAAGTCCAGAGAAAAGGTGAGCTCTGGTGCCAGAGAGCCTTGCTGGTTTTGCAGCTAGTGAGCTGTGTGTGTAGTGGCTGTTTACTCCTGCTCTGTGGAGAGGAGTGTGTTTCAGTGACTTACCCTTTTTTGGACTTACTTTTCAGTTTAGTGACCAACTCTTGCGTTTTGTTGTTTTCTTTCTTTAAAAGGTGATAGTGACTTGTCCCTCTTTTTTAATTTAATTAAAATTAAATCAACTTTAACTTAACAATTTTGCCTCCTTGTCTACTTTTTTTTAAACTAGACATTTTTTGTTACTTTCCCACATCCCTTGGACTTTTTAGAGGAATGTAACAGTGAGGTTCACTTGAAATAGTTTTCTTACCTTTGCATTCTACCACTGTGTGCCAAAATATTCTGCTCTTTGCAGTTGTGCACATTTGCTTTCTAATAACGAACCGCTCTGTTTTGTTGTAATAAATTACACATACGCTTTTATCACAACGAATCTCCCACAGTGGACAAAGTAATCATGAGTCACATTTGCAAACATGTATCTGACAAGTCAGTGAAAAATGAAAAAGCACGATGACACAAACAAACAAAAAACTGCAAGTTGTAAATATGATTACAGTCTCTACAATATTTGTCATTTCACAGGCATTTTATAACTCCCTTAGTAGCTTGTGAGCTGCACACGCATCCACTGTAGATCACATAAATGTAGGGGAAGGGGAAAGCACACGTCAAAGGGAGCAGAGTTTTCCTCTATCGGTTTTTTTTTTCTTAAATGTCGCATTTTAGTGATTTCATTTTCACTGCTGAAACGTAGGATTTTTACAGTCTCTGCCTGCCTCTTTCAGTCCACTCCATCCCTCCTCCTCCCACACAGGACTGGTGTCATGATGGGTAAGCAGTATGATATTTATCTATAAATAACACACATAGCTTCAGTAGAGTCTCCTGGGATCTGGAGTCATTGATGGAGCTTCTTCAAACAGTCTTGCAGCAGTCAGAGAAGATCTGCCGCTGAGAAGAAGCAAAAAGATATCCTCTGTTCACGGGAAAACTTTTCCTTTTGTATAAAATGAAAGAAAAATCTATAGCACGAGTCTGTGAAGTAATGAAATTATTCTTTTGATCTCACAGAGGAAGGTATTTCAATGGATATTTTCCATTAAGCATAAGAAAATCAATTTTTTTTAACCCAGCAACATCTCAGATTGTACCTAAATACAAAAACCAATACTGGAAATGATTGAAATTTTTTTATGTCGTTTCACTGCTGTTTAGTAGCACATTAGGTGAATTTAAAGGCTTAGGATAAATGACCTTGAACATCTGCAAAAAAAGATTTTCCCTCTGTGAAATGAAAAGGTGAATTTTAGAAGCAGAGCTAGTTTAATGATGTTGTTTTTTTATGTTTGTTTGTTTGTTTGTTTTAAAGGAAAGTGTTTTTCTCTTCAATACACACTTTTGATCTGTGACGCCAAGATTCACAGTGCATTTAAATGCCGATAAATACCTTTATTACAATGACACCAAGGCACACATTGTACAACAACATGTAAATAATTTAACTCGGAGACTTCCCCTGCCTTAGAGGAGCATTCAAATGAATATTTGGGTGCAGTTAATATAACATCAGCTTCAAGCTGTACAGATACTTCAGAAAGATTTATTTTCCATACACACTTTGTGTCTGTGAATAATGTATGTGTGTATTATCTTCAGATTATTTATCTTTTAAATTACTCTTATAACTCACAGGAGGTGGCATAGTCTGCTGAATGTTTTACACTGCTGCAGAAGAAATACTGTATAGAGGACAAAAATCCTATTTCTACATATATTAATGTATGTTTTTCTTTCATGGGTGATATTAACAGTCTCAAGCAGAATTAGTCAGACAAAAGCAAACAATTTCTGATGAATGTTGACATCAAACTGAATCAATAGTAGAAAAAAAAAGTTCTGTCTGAAACTGACCTCATTATTTTGAAACTTTGACCATTTTTCTTATAAGATCTGTCACAGTATACAGCAGAAAATGAGAAAAAGCACAGTAGATCTCCATGTAACACATTAATCCTGTTATTTTTTACTGTCAAACTGAAATGATCTTTTTTTTTTGTCATGTAATTCTTTCATACAAAAGAAAAGTTTAGAAGGCAAACAATTAAATGCTCGGTTGTTAGATCAACAACAGAAACACATTATGTTCCTTTTCCCCCAAGGTACTGCTGTTCTGTTACTCTTTGTCATGGTTCCTGTGGGATCTGTTAGTTTATGTATTTATTTAGTGTTTTTTTCTTTCTTTGCTTTCTGTGTTTGGTTATTAGACGTGTCTTAATGGTAGTTACTTGTCTTGTGATTTGCTTTGAAGGTTATTTTGTGTCTTGTGGTGATTTCACTTCCTGCTTCTGTTCCTTTCCGTCTTTTTTTCCCATTTGATTATTTCCACTTGTGTTTCACTAGTCAGCCCTGTGTGTGTATATATAGTTCTTTCTTTCCCCTTGTCCTTGTTAGATTGCTGTTTGCACTCTCTGGGGTTTCCCACTGTTCATACGATTATGTTTATTTATTCATTCATTTATTTTTTCTGCATATTGAACATAAAATAACAATAAAACCAAAGAAATTGTTCCTGATTGGTCTTTTTTGTCAGTTTTATCTGCATCTGAATCCTGAATCAGGATCTTCTCTCCAGCTACATGTTACAGTCTGCCCTTAAAATGCTTTAATCAAACTTAACATCAGGAAAAAAACGCCATGCTGTATTAATTTTTACTTGTAAAAACTTGATGAAAACAGAGATTTCTGCCCCTGGTTTATACATATCGCTCTCTCGCTCTTTCTCTCCCTCTCTCTCTCTCTCAGGTGTTCTCCGAGTCGCTGTGAACACGGTGGCCGCTGCAGCCAATCCTGGACCGTCTTTCATTGTAACTGCTCTGACACCGGCTACAGCGGAGCAACCTGCCACAGCTGTGAGTCACCTGACATCCAAACATCAGCACATGACAAGTACAACAAGTGAGGGCAAATGGAGAAAGATGGGGGGAGGAGTAAGAGGGACAGATGAAATGCAAATGAGGGACAGATAGTGTGCCAAGCAAGATAATGAGGATGTTTTTCATGTGGAATAATTTAAACTAGGAGGGGGAAAAAAACAGAGAAGGAGCATGGAAAATAAAATCAATTAAAACTGCCTTCGGTGGGTTGGTTCAGTAAAAATTAGGTTATTTACAGCATATCTGAAATATTCCAGTGGTAAAACAAAACTGTAGTAATGATTCCTGCTGTTATTGTGTGTGACAACCAAAGTAAACTCTAAGGCTGGTCCGACAGCTGTGTACTGTAATTGATTTTTTTTTTTTTTTGCTGTTGCTACTTCCTGCACACTCATATGGTATCATTTGTCAGTGAGGGAGGCCCACTCTGAAGTATACCTTACATTATCCCCCTTTTTGACTCTAAAGAAAGAAAGCTGAGGGTCATTTTCCCATTGACCTCTATACAAACAGACTTTGTACATCTAGGGAAGTCACTTCCTGCTGGCCAGGTTTAAAGCACTTCTGCATTGGCTTGATTTTTGACACCTGATTTGTGTTATTTACAACTTTTTCACCTATTACATACTCACATGTGATGAGTATGGAAGCCCCAGAAGCCTGCCATTCAGTAGAAGAGAGCTGAACGTCTTGTCTCCGATGGTGCATTAACTGCACCAATGCCCAAAATAAGACAAATAAGAACTATCTTTAACTGTGACTCAAGCTGCTGTAGAAGGAGTCTGAGAATAACAGTATGTAATTGAAAATTAACATAATAGGTCTCCTTTGAAGTATTTGTTAGAGAATAAGTGTTGACAAATACCTGCTTAGAAAATACTGTTTATCTGAAGGAAGATGAAAACTCTTGTGTGATCTTCTGACTGCTTGCTTGTCCATAAATCTTTATTATGGAATCAAACTTTAAATGAGGTGTCCCTTGAGATCTATTTTTATTACCTGCACATCTTTTCTCTCTATAAGGCCTTTTTGTGTATAAGGTGATATGATGGAGGTTAATAAGACTGTAGCTGTGACTAAAATGCCAAAGAGAGAATAAATAAATAAAACCGTGACAGTGAGTTGAGCTTGTAGGTGAGATTTACTGGCTGTGTACTGACTGCCTCAAGTCAAATCCTTGAGACTAAAACAAGGAGAGTTTCCCACACGGTTCACCTCTGGTCTCATTTTTATTTCTGATGTTTCTTTGAAAACTGGTCTCTAACCACACTCAGGGAGCGTGAAGAATAAAAAGCTTTTGGCTGTGGACAAGAAGCGAGATAAACAGGTGAGCAGAGTGTGGGAACTTTCAGATATGGATTTGAATTGAAGGGCTCCTTTCTTTGACTGCAGAAGATGTACTGTTGTGTATTTGAGACAGAGATGAGAGGAGGAAGACTTATGGAGACAGAGAAAGAGGCAAAAAGATCTGATAAAGTTAAATTTATTGAGGTTGTGTATTCCCATCAGTCATTACTGTCATCTCCAGTTGGATTAAACTTTAGTTTATGGGATGCCGGTGTAGAAATGGAACCTCAGATTATTTTTTTTTCTCTGATCATGAAACTGTGATTCAGTTGTGATACATACATATGAAGCAGCACCCACAACATAGTAATCCTCCACAGTGTGTGATCTTCATCCCCCCACAGCTCCAGTGGGTCAGCGTGTTGATGTAGTTCTCATTATTTTCCTCCCAGCTGTGTACGAACAGTCCTGCGAGGCATACAAACACAACGGCAACACGTCAGGACATTTTTATATTGACGTGGACGGCAGCGGACCGATCAAACCACAGCTGGTCTACTGCAACATGACAGGTGACACACACATGCTTTCACACCTTGCCTCCCATCATCACTCAACCTTTTTTATGATTAAGATGATTACATGATTTTAAATGATGTCCTCGCTTATCACACCCAGATCCACATTGTCTTCCACCTTCATCTTTTTTTATTTCATCCTAAACTTCAATCACTCCCTCTCCTCCTGTTTCTCTTTCACGCAATCTTTCATGTAATAATATAAATGAACTATGATGACGCTCTTCCCCTTTCTCTGAATCACATGCTTACTTTGTTTTTTGTTTTTGTCTAACTCACTGGCGGGAAATGAAAATTTACCGCCCAGATCAGTCACTGGGTTATTACAAGGCTAACACTAAGAATAAGAGTAACACACTAACTTAACATGCATGTGTTTGTAAGAATGAAAAATGAAAACATGAAACATGAAGAATCCACTCACAGAGTGAGCTGAGCTGAAATCACCCACTCAGAAAGAAATGAAAAAAAAGTGTCAGTTTTTATGATTTGTAAGTACTATGAATATTATGAAAGTGGTCTCTTCCTCATTTTTCTCATACAATAAAATTATCAGGGTTAAGTATGAATTGATAGCCCCCCCCCCCCCCCCCCCCCCCCCCCCCCCCCCCCCCCCCACCCCCCAAAAAAAAAAAGAAAGAGGGGGGGGGGGGGGGGGGGGGGGGGGGGGGGGGGGGGGGGGGGGGGGGGGGGGTACGGTGGGTTTGGCGGTGTGAGGAGCTCAGATGATCATGTCCCAACAGGTTTATTTTGTTCATAGCGAAAGGTAAGGAATCTCAGAAAAATTATGCAT